>JASDQU011249921.1:0-10800 GCA_032191745.1 Picea mariana
AGCACAATGTTACTACAATGGTGATTATCCTTCCATCATATGCTTATTTAGCAACATTACAACATAGTAAAAGAATCCATGGTGACATAATTACAAGTGGATTTGAGTTTAATGTTTGTGTAGGTAATTCCTTATAAACATGTATGTCAAATGAAAAAGTATTGTGACCATCAACTAATTCGTTGATCAAATTTTGTCTAGAAACATGGTCACATGGAGCAATGATAACAATATTTGGGATGCAAGGACATAGCGAGGATGGCCTTGTAGTTTCTTTAAATGCAAAAGAGAGAGGCAAGAAAAAGAAATCACTTAATATTATTTCGATATCAAAGGGGGCTTGTTGAGTCGGTGAAAATGGGGTATTATTGTTGTCCCTGCCAAGGTTTGATTCCCCCAAGTGACATATTTTCCCCTCATTGTGTTCTGCCTCTTAATAAGTGGTGTATATGTGATACATTATAGCCTAAAATTAGGGTCCTTAAGACTATTTGTATTTTATCCATGTGTAGTCGCTTATGCCTAAGGGATGAGGGTTGTAAATACTTCAATTGCATGCACCAATATTAATTCATTGTGCCCAGGATGGAGTATTATGCATGTATAGTTAACCTTCTTGGTTGTGTTGGATGTTTGGATGAAGCAAAAAATCTATTGAAAAGTTGCCAATAGAATCAAGTTCATTCTTGTGGGGAGATTTGATCGATGCTTATAGGATTCATAGCTATGTTGAGAGAGAAGACCATGCAATGGAACACATTTTTGACTTGCTTCTTTAGCATGCTACATTCTTTGCATTATTATCAAACATATATTGTGCAACTAGTAGATGGCATGATGTATTAAATGTGAGAACACTAAAAAAATAGAGGAAGAGTGAAAAAACTTGTTGGATACAATTTAATTAAAGTAAATAACAAGGTTTAGTGCTGATAGGTTTTGGTGGGGGGGTCCATTGTTGACCCTAAAGGAAAAGTGTATTCACTCGAGGATTAGGAAAAACCACCAAAAATTAGGTAGAAGTTGTGGCTCTAATTCAAGGGTTGATGATAATGAAGAAAATAGGGATAAACTGGTTCTTGGAGATTAAATATTCCACTATTATAATTCCTCATATTTTATATCAATCTTTGCCTCATGACACTTAAATGAGTAGACTTGTCATCGGAGCTCAAAGACGAACATAAAATCCCAAAATTGAAGGGTACTTTGATGTCCCGAGGTTGCACAACTCTATTGTTAATAAGCAAGCAATTGAGGCTTGCAATTTTCAAGAAAGAATAGTAAGAATAAAAGTGGGTTGGGGGGGGTCATCTCTTTGTTATCTCATGTGATTCAATTCTTAATGCTTTCCCCCATGAATCAAATGACTAGTATTTTGTTAAGGCTAAAGAGCTCTCTATAAAATGATGATTGGCACATTATTATGGAGAAACATATCCAAGAAGTAATGAGCACTTTATTCCATGTACCTCCATATAGTTCATTGTATTATAATGTTGGACTATTTAGAACTGTCATATGAATTTTGTATTATAATGCTAGACTATTCAAACCTGCCATATAAATTTTTTATTATAATGATGGACTATTTAGCTACAACACCATTTTAATACAATATACTCATTTTTGTTATAAAAAAAAAGGTAGAAATAAAGGTTCATGTATTCATTGTGTGAGATATGTCACATCCTCACTCTCAAAAA
Organism: Picea mariana; assembly: GCA_032191745.1. Taxonomy (NCBI): domain Eukaryota; kingdom Viridiplantae; phylum Streptophyta; class Pinopsida; order Pinales; family Pinaceae; genus Picea; species Picea mariana. The sequence goes on from JASDQU011249921.1 coordinate 1,707, forward strand.
ACTCATGCAATCTTCGATATTTTGTTTGGGTAGATCAATGAAGTAGGATGTACCTAATACAAGTGTTTCCTTACATATGATGTGTGGAAATTAAAGGAAACATACTTTGTATTCATAAGGATAGGATAGAAATTGATTTTAATCATCTCGACACAACCAATTAATATGACCCATTCAAAATGACCAAGAATTTTGTCCTATATTGTTACTGTCATGCTGCCACTAAATTCATCTCTTATTGTGAGGGTGTAAATTGATTTCTTCATTATTTCAAGTAGGTGTTAATTATTGGGATTATTGATAATGCAAATTGAATAACAAACTTTCCACTATAAATTTATGTATATTTCCTTGAGTTGGCAGCATATCACAAGATATAATTTAGCTTCTAATGTAACACAATGTGTTAAAATGTACACCATAAAAATTAGCTAAACACGTCGACCTAGTTTTGGATAAATTTTCTATCTTATAATAACTTATATATGAATGAAATGTGATGAATCCTAACCCTCTTTATAGAAGATTTGGTGATGAACACGATTATTAGAACATTTAGTGGGATGATTCTTGTATCCTATGTTCCTTAAGGACACTCCCGTTGATGGGACAAAATGACCCTTTCAATCAGATGAGCGAAAATAGCTGATAGCAGGTCCCAATTAGACCTACTCTCATTTAGAGTAGTGTTTCCCGCGAGTTTATGGGCCTCGCTACCACACATAATTAAAAAAAATAAAAGGGGAAAGACAATGAATTCCTCCCAAAGAGTTCTAACTAATTCTAATACTAATCTAACTAAAGGAAACTAATCTAATCTAACTAATTCCAACCTATCCCGAGAGAAAAACTAATAGAATGAGTATAGAGAAAGATAACCATCAAAACCAGAAATAATTCATGTATTCTAATGGTAAACGAAATAAATAATGCTACAGATGCATAGACAAATAATTGAACAATCCATTTATAGCATCATTTATGTACCCATGAAGAAACATGTGACAACCTAAGTAAATAACACAAAGTGCAGAAAAAATTCATACAACAAGATCCTATATACTCAAGAAAAAGACAAATGCATCAAGAGTAATATCTACTACATCCATCAAAGCCACAAATTTATTAAATTCCTCCCGCTCTTTATTCCTTAGAAGTAAAATTACCATCTTTTGTTACAAAGGGAAAAATCCTATCTCCATGCCATGGGTTCTCTTTTATAAGACAAGAGAGAGACTCTTCAGTTCTCACCATTGTTCATTTCATTTTCCTTCCATTAATTTTTCTCTCATTTCCAAAATGGACACATGTAAGTGTTACACAGAGAACCTGAATGGACTCATGAGTCATTATTTTCGTCCTCAGACAGTTTATAAATGATATATGTTTAAAAATACTTATTGCCTTTGTCCATTTGTGTAATCTTTTATTTTTTGGACTTTTCTAGGTGTTTCTGGCTTTGACCTGCAGAATGTGCTCATTGTATCTTATTCTTCTATGTATTAGTTTTCCATTTAGCTATTGTTAGTTCAATTTTGTTGCTTGCATCTCAAGATACGACGATTTGAAGTCAACATACCCATTTTTTCATCTGAATTTAGGTTCCGTCTGGGTTTTTCATTTTTGGGATATTTTTCATATCCCATCCTATTATTCACTCTTCCAACTTTCCATCGAGCCCTCATGTGCCTCATTTTGTTTCTTGTAGCTCCAGATATGGCTTCCTGAAGTTGGTATGACTAATTTTCTCCCTAAATTCGTGGGTGTTTGTTTTCTGCATTTTATATCATTCTCTGTCACCTTTATAGAATGGATACATGTACCACTTCCTTCCTCAATCTGATACATTTTTAACGAGGTATCAGAGGCCTCATTCCGACAAATGTAACAAAAGTTATGGCCGTTTGAAAATTGTCACTCAACAACCATTGATTTAGCTTGTGGGTGAATTTGGACCATTGATCTTCTTCTTGAAAAGACATCCCACACACATGAGAGAGTTAAATGCTTAGTTGTTTAAAAGTTTCATCCCTTATGGATAGTGTGAATAGAACATGGATGGGCATGGGACCTGTGGCTTGTAGAACGATTTTTTCCAATTTTCCCTTCTTTTTTCTTTTTTAAATCAAGAAAATAATAAAAAATAAAAATATAATACAAAAAATAAAAATAGAGAAAAAAWATTATTTAKAGAGTTAAAAACGAAATTTACCCCTAATCAATTAAAAATGATATTWAAAAAAATTGTCCTACCSCCAACCAGATTCAARCATGTGACCTCYGATGAAATACATGTTTTTAACCATTAGGCCACTTCATGTTCCTTGTTCATATTATTTGCATAAAACTATACATCCATGAAAAAATACAAATTAAATTAAATAAAAAATTAATAAAATTAAATAAACAAAAAAGAACTTAAATAAAATTAAATAAAACAAAAACAAAAAAGTGAAAAAAACAAAATAAAATAAAACCCATGGAAATGCGTGCATGGAAGGTCCGTCGGGGTTGGGCGTTCTGAGTGATAAGGTGAAGGAGCTCGGGTGAACTCCGACCAGTCCACTCCAAGGGACTAGGTCGGGGTTCGATGGTCGAAGTGGGGAGAGTTAGCGTAGTGAATGAATTCCGACCATCAGAATGAGATGGGGGTCAATACTTTATTATTTTTTTTAACAATTATTTTTTGTTATTTTTTTACTATTATTATTATTATTATTATTATTTTAAATTTTTTTATATATATGTATATATTATTTTTACGCTTGTTCTTCCCCAAACTTTATTCGGATGCTTTTTGAAAGAATACCTCTTGTTGATGTATAAGAGAGGAAGCTTGGGTGAATAAATATACAATGTAAAAGGAAGAATCATACTTAAAAGACCCATTGAACATAGCATAGGACAATGGCAGCCAATGCCTAAAAATTAAAACTACAAGTGATGACAGAAAATAACTAAAATGAAAATAAGAAATCAGCTAAGCTTATTATACAAAAATTCTATGTAGAAAATTCATGTTGGATGAAAGTGATCAAAGAAAAGAGTGGATGAGAAAGAAAAGATTTGGATAACTCCAAAACCGAGGAAAAATAATCATCTACGAAAATAACACATATTTGGATTGGATTCACTTTTATATGGGAAGATTTTTAATACTTATAATTTAGAATCAATATGTATGGGATATAAAAAATCAGAACTTAAAAAGTATATCAGCCAAGCAAACTTTTCCCATTAGAATCATGTAGATGTGAATATAGGACATATATTAGTGTTCATTTTCATTACAAGAGGGAATGGATAGTGTCTTAATTTAAAATACCCCACTTGCAAGATTCCACAATGCATTGGAAATGATTTGACATGGTGATCATACTTAAAAATCAATGATCTAGCAATTTCCCAACACAGAAAAATTCGAGAATGAAATGAAGTAAATCTTCCCCACATCAAAATTAAATTCAAAATCCATCCAAGGAAAAATTTAGTGAGAAATCCTTCTATGTATTTCCATCTTTGTTGTGAATTCATTTATTGATCAACCAACAATAAATAAAAGAAAAGGAAAATAGAGAACTAATTAAATAACTAAGAAGAAAAGTTGAACTATGCAAAGGAAAGACACTAATTTATTCCATTCTATTTCTATCATACGCTACTAATGGTTGAAAAATGAGCTATGTAAATTCATAATGCCAATGTAGCCATCCAAATAATCCCAAGCCTGTAGACATATGTTCAAGACACATGAATAGTGATAGAGCTTGGAATAAGAATTGACTAAAAGTAGGAAAAATTAAAGCATGATGAACTCTATCCACCATATTGGAAATGTAATATTGATAATTCATGGGAAATATATCTAAACAATATCTCTCCAACCATGCTTCAATCTAATCATAAAGTCTTTCACTTCTCTCATAGAATTGATGGAAGGAGTTCGATGGAAAGTAGCATGCCAAATGAGAATCATGCATATAGTTTATATAAAGTGTGATCGGTGAGAGAATATTTGTGCTATCAAATTTGTTTATCCCTAAAGAAAAAACAAAAGAATAAGGGCCTAACATAACCATCAGAAAAGACTGAAGTGCCTCATTATCTTGGCAAGCCTCCCTGGACTCACACTTCAAGTAACCAACTACTTGATATAGACTAGTGAGATCATATAATATGTAATGGTTAGGACCAACCATGGTATGAGATACAATTTTGAAATAATGGTGGGATCCACTAGTATTAACAATATACAACAAAGGGCTACTTGAACAAGGAGATTCACTATTTATAAAAAATGAAGAAGAAAAAGAAGAAGACATCCTTTGATACATTTTCTACAAAACTCTCTTCATCCCATGAAAAAGGTTGATAAGGCTTGGTTATAATTAGTTCATGGGAAGATCCCTTATCCTCTCTATCTTCCAAATGCGCATCACCACCATCAAGTACCACAAGGATAATTCCCATTGAGTCTATTTGAATAGGACCATGGGTATCTCCCTACAAAGTTAAATGATTAAAGAGATCAAGATACAAGTGATAATAAGTGGAAGAATTAAGAGAATTAAAAGATTCTCTAAAACCAGAAAATTTTTCAGAAAGTGACTCCCTGAGTGGTAGTTCCTCCTCAAGCACATTGGTGATTGCTTGTGAATCAGTGGGCTCCACATTAGGTGTGGTTTCACAATCAACACGTCCTTCCTCAAGATGGTTTTCCTCTTCCAAGTTAAACATAAATTGTTGAGATAAAAGATGTATTCCATGCATGTTTATTTCTTCTCCCAGAGTGAAGAGATCAATGTGTTTGTTTTTCCCTTGCAAAATATGAGAATTTGAAATGTCTTCCCAAACAAATTCATGGTTAGAAGAGGGGAGAAAATCACAAGAATCATTAGAAAAATAATTTTCAATAAATGATCCACTAGAAATAGGAAAACATTTTTTATCTATGTTAGTTATACAACGAGAATTTGTAGCAACAAGACAATCCAAAATAAGAGGAATTAATTCCAAATTATCCATGGGTGAGGAAGAATTGATTTCATGAGTGTCCATATTTTCTTCACTAACAAAGTGATCAACTTTCAAGTTTTTCTCCATAGCTCCCTCCTCCATTCCTTGTGATGGAAAAGATGAGATAGGATAATGAGATCCTGACATAACCATCAGTGTGACCCAAAGTGTCTCATTATAAGTATGAAAACCATCCTCTTGGGAAGCTACAGAAAAATATGAACTTGAAATTACAACACAAAAGGTCTATTTTTTTCACAAGGTAAGGGGGAATAGAGTGGTGGGAGGATACATAGGTTTCTTCCAAAAAAATTTTACCTGATCTATATCCCCCATAGTAAAGAAATATCTAGACATATTAAGTCCATCTGAAACATTACAATCCTCAACATTTTCATTTAAAACTAAATCAATGTGTAAAATAACAATAGAACATGATTTAAATTCTTCATTAACTAACTCTTATGTTTCACTAGCAAGAGAAACTAAACATGAAATGGAATCATTTTTAGAGGGCCTATATTCCAAAGGAAATCTATATCAAAGATGGCTAAATCTGATGACAAAATATTTAAGAGATTCATCCTCATTATTCCTCAATTCCAATATATCTTCACACAAATTATCATAACAATAACTCTCAAAATCATGCAAAAATTCGTGCATAAATTATTCCCATGTGTGAATAGAGACAACAGGTAAGGTCTCACACCAACTCTTGACCCATACTACAAAAGTAAGAGTGAATAACCTGCAAATGATATTCCTATTAGTAATATTGTGAGAACCACGAAATTTCTAGAAGTAAAACCATGTTTAGATGCAGATATTTCACCCTTGCCATCAAATCTTAGTTGCAACAAGAAATGTAAAATATTTCTAGGAGGTTTGGCAGGTACACTACTAGAAAAACACCTCCATAAAGGGATTTGAGATGGATCCATTAGTAAATTAAAACAACAATTAAAAATAATGACTCCATAGGCTTAGCTTGTCATTTGGCCCTCCTAGTGTCATTTATGTTGACGGTCCATAATGATCCTTTCAACCAGATGAGGAAAAATGTCTGTTGGCAGGTCTCAATTAGACCTACTCTCAGTAGCATTTACCATGAGTTTATGGGACTCACTATTGCTTAGAATTAAAATAAATAAAAGGGGAAAGACAATGAACTGCCTCCCAAAGAGTTCTAACAAATTCTAAGTCTAATCTAACTAAAGGAAATTAATCTAATCTAACTAATTATAACCTATCAGAACAAATAGAATGAGCACAGAGAAAAATAACCATCAAAACTAGAAATAATTCATGTATTCTAATGTTAAATGAAAGAAATAATGCTACATATGCATAGACAAATAGTTGAAAAATACATTTATAACATCATTTATGTATCCATGAAGAAACATGTGACAACATGAGTAAATAACACAGAGTGAAGAAAAAATTCAAACAACATGATCCTATATACTCAATCAAAAGACAAAAGCATCAAGTAGTCTCTACTACATCCATCAAAGCCACAAATTTCCGAAATGCCTCCTGCTCTTTATTCCTCAAAAGTAAAAGTACCATCTTCTGTTACAAAGGGAAAAAGTCTTATCTCCATGCCATGAGTTCTCTTTTATAAGACAAGAGAGAGACTCTTCAGTTCTCATCACTGTTATTTTCATTTTCCTTCCATTTCCTTTTCTCCAATTTCGAAAATGGACACATGTAAGTGTTACACAGAGAAACTGAATGGACTCATGAGTCATTATTTTCGTCCTCAAACAATTTATAAATGATATATGTTTAAAAATACACATTGCCTTTGTCCATTTGTGTTATCTTTTATTTTTCAGAAGTTTCTAGGTGTTTCTAGATTTGAACTACAAAATGTGATCATTGTGTCTTATTATCCTCTATCTTATTTTCCCATTGAGATATTGTTGGCTTGATTTTTTTGATTGCAGCTCAAGATATGATGATTTGAAGTCAACATACTCGGTTTTTCATCTGAATTTGGGTTCCACCTTTTATTTTCATTTTAGGGCCATTTTTGCTTTAAATATACTAGTTATTCCCACCCCATACTATTCTTCACTCTTTCATCTTTCCATTGAGCCATCCTATGCCTGATTTCGTTGCTCGTAGCTCCAGATATGGCTTTCTGAAGTTGGTATGGCCAATTTCCCCCCTAAATTCATGGGTGTTTGTTTTTTGCATTTTCTCTTGTCTTTCATCATCTTTATGGATACCTATACCACTATGCTCCTCTGTCCGATACCTTTCCAATGAGGTATCAGGGGCCTCATCTGACACCTATATAAAAATTTATGGTCGTTTGAAAATTGTCACTCAACAACCATTGATTTAGCTTGCGGGTGAATCTGGACCATTGATCTTCTTCCTGAAAAGACATCCCACACACATGAGAGAGTTAAACGCTTAGTTGTTTAAAAGGTTCATCCCTTATGGATAGTGTGAATAGAACCTGGGCAGGCATGGGACCTGCGGCTTGTAGAACGATTTTTTCCAATTTTTTTTTTTTTAATCAAGAAAATAATAAAAATATAAAATAAAATAAAATTATTATTTACAAAGTTAAAAATGAAATTTGCCCCTAATCAATTAAAAATGATATTTACAAAAATTATCCTACCCCCAACTAGATTTGAACCTATGACCTCCAAGGATGATATACATATTTTTAACCATTAGGCAACTTCAAGTTCCTTGTTCATATTGTTTGCGTAAAACTATACATCCATGAAAAACTACAAATTAAATTAAATAAAAAATAAATTAAATTAAATTAAAAAATTAATAGAAAATTAAATTAAAAATTAATAAAATTAAATAAATAAATAAAAACAAAACAAAATAAAACAAAAACAAAAAAGGTCAAAAAAATAAAAATAAAATAAAACCCATGGAAAGTGCATGGAAGGTCGGTGGATCGGGGTCACATAGTCGGAGTGGGTCAAAACTTTCTTATGTTTTTTTAATAATTTTTGTTTTTTATTATTGTATTATTTATTTTTTTATTTTTAATATATATGTATATATTATTTTTATGATTGTTCTTCCCCAAACTTTATTCAGATGATTTTTGAAATAAAGTTGGGATTTGCTTGTTGATGGGGAGGTGAAGAATAATATACATTATGGATGGATTTAACATTGTTAGACATATTTCCTCACATATGTATATTTCTCACGTGATTTTCCAATATATACATTAATTAAATATGTTATAATATAATATAATTATAATATAAAAGAATAATTATATTGTATTATATCATATTTACGTTTCAAAATCTTTATGAGGGAAGTTTCAAAAATAAGTCTAAGTATTTTCTAGAACTTCCTATAATATAAGGAATTCCTATCTTTTAGGAAATCCATATATTATAGGGAGGCCTAGAAAATAGGGCACTAAAAAGATGGGTAAAAGGAAAAAGGTAAAAAGAAAATTACAAATATATATACATGTCAAGAAATTTGAATTAAAATGACTAAATAAATCAATAAGTAAAAATAAAATTAATTAAAATAAAATATGATTATATACATGAATTAAAAATAAAAATAAAACAAATAAATAAAATTATTTACAAAATAATACATACACTAAAAATAAATAAATAAATAAGTGAAATTAAAAATAGAAGTAAAAATATAAATATAAATCAATAAAAATAAAGAAAATAAATATACATGATTGGAATCAAATATTTAGAAAAATATTGACAAACTAAAGAAAAATATAGTAAAATGATACAATATGAATACAAAACAGGGGAAAACTAGATATGTATAGGCAAGTCGAATCCCCATGCCTCTTAGATTTCACTATTTAGGCTTACTTAGGATGTTAATGTGGTAGCTAGTGTGTCCTGGGGGGTACATGGGACTAGAGAGGGCCCCACTTGAGCGAGGAGTAAGGATGGAAGGATTACCAATTATGAGGGATCGTCGACGACGAGGAGGTACTAGGTTTCAAGGGGTCATTGATGATAAGGAGTATCTACGATAGGGGATCACCGACGACGAGGAAGAGTGGAAGAATCGTTGACGACAATGAATCGTC
>JASDQU011249923.1:14158-25288 GCA_032191745.1 Picea mariana
AAATCTCTTTGGTTTCAGGAGGAGGATTTCTTATCAGAACTTGTGGGTTTTGAGAGTCTTTTTCTTTGCTGCTCACTGTCACAGCCTTGGCAGAATCTTCTTTTTGCATAGGTTGATTAGGGGCATCAATTTTTTCTTCATTCTTCTTAGATCTCAGATTATATCTACTAGGATTTTCCTTTGCTTTCTCTCCCTTTCTTAACTCATTAATTTGAATATCCATTAAATATTTCTCATAAGAGGATTAAGTCAAGTGTGGGGATGGGGATGTATCACCTAAGCAGTGAATCTCAGGATCAACTTCTACCTCCTCTTCTTCTTCATCAACCACCAAATTATTTTGCAAAGGAGATTGCACCCTCTGATCATCTCTCTCTCTATTTCTAGGATCTCTAAGAAAGATTTGGGGAGCATTATTTTGTCTCCTGTAGTTACCTCTGTTATCATTGTTTTGAGCATTTCTATATGTCTGTTTCCCTTCTGATTTTAATTTCTCAATTTCAGTGGAAAGGGATTTTACTAATTTGGTCATCTCATCTACTTGATAATGGACAATAAAGGAATTAGAAGTTGAAGCTTTAGCTTTTATTTTTCTCCTATCCCTATCAAATTTCCCCCTGAGCTTATTTGATGCCACTATGTTGGATTCTACCTCTAAGGCAACATCTTGCATATGAACCAAAGAAGGTGACCTTCTTTCTCTCAAAAGGAGGCAGAATTCATAATCAAATGCACTGGCATAAGTGATTTTTTCCATGGTTTCAGTGAGTTTGATCTCATCAGGGATCTTCTTATACATTTTGTTAAATCTTTTAGAAAATTCAAAGACAGACTCTCCTTCTTTCCTTTTCAAAGATCCAAATTTGGTGATGTAGTACAAAAAGTCATTTTTGTCACCCTAATGCCTCAAGAAGGCTTCATCCAATTACTTAATACCAGTAATGGATCCAGAGGCTAGACCCCTAAACTACTTCCTAGCCTCACCAAAAAGGCTTTGGATGAAAACCCTCATCCAAACATCTTCATTTTCAATATTTTGGTTATCTGCATAACTGTAGAAAGCAACAAGATGTTCCTTGGTTGTTACATCTTCTTATCCCATGAACTTAGGCATGTATTTCAAATAATCTCCAGGAGGGAGAGAATTCACTGGTTGAGGTAAGACTAGAGGAGCATATCTGGAAGCCACTATGGAATCCATCCTATTTGCAAGGGGGTTAACAACTGCCATTTGATTTTGGATTCTTGGTGAACAAGAAGGAGAAGGAGACTTGATTTTGTGCAGAGTTGGAGAGGAAGGAACAAATGAAGGGGGGGTTTTAGTTTTCACAATAGAAGGTTGAGTCTTGGAAGAGGATGGTAAGGTCTGAGAGGGATATTAATTTCCTACTTCTTTGGCGGAAAAATTTTTAACAGAAAGAGGTGTAGCAAAACCTAAAGTAGGGAAATATTCAAAACTATCAAGACCGAAACACTTCTCAATATCAGAGGAAGAGAAAATATCAATGTTTTCTTCTTTCAATTCCGTTTCAAAGGAAGAGTATTCAACAGGAAACTCTTCAAAATCAAGTTTTTTAGATACTTCAGCAAAAGATAAAGGAAGCTTACTTGATATAACAGCTGGAGTATCAAGACTAGAATCAGGCAACTGAACAGAAGCACTTGTAGCAGCAGCATAATTTTTTTTTTTCTGAGAAGCTTTTCCCTTCTTGATTATATTCTCTGGATCAGCCTTAGGTGGTACCAAAGGTAGTTGTGGATTTGATCTCGTATGTCTACCTTTAGGTGCCAGAGCTGAAAAAATGGAGTCGCCAGGTGCAGTCTGCAATCTTCAAAATACCGAGTTCTAATGCACCTTTAGAACTAGAATACTATGTCGTTTTAATCCCAGGGAAAAGTCTTCAAATCATTCCCTGGTAATGGAACCAAGAATGTTAGAACTAGGAGTCACCTTCAAATTGCATGGAAGGCAAGATCAATACCCATCAAGTTGTAAGTGAGTTTAAAGGGTCAAATAGAAAAGGACTCAAGTGATAATGTTCTAACTCAGATAATAGGGCTAGCATGCACCAACAATTAAGGTCTTGGATAAATTCAATCAGTAGTTTGGGAGTAAGAATGAATAGAAGGAATATTTGAATGAGAGAAGTGTAGGGGCAACTATAAACATCAGGTCCACAAAATACTAAGGAGGAAAGTTTCTTAACATGAGATCTTCTTGAACTGAGAAACTAAGGAAGTTGAATAAACATCATGATAACATAATGATCAAACATCCATCATAACATCACCAAAATCATTCATGTGAATCATTCAAAGAATGAATATTTAGCATCAGAAGCAAATAGGCTAAAAGAGAAGTTGATTTCTATTAGTCAAAAAGTCTTAATTCCAGTACATCACTAGATCATAGTTACTTCATCAAAATATTACAGTATAAGGGAGCCTTGCTCAACCATCCGAACCCGCTAAAGCAAATGATATATCTATTTATAACAAAAGGGAGGCAACAACTGGAAGTATGAGCTGGCCTCCTTCCCTTGAAAAACTCTAAACATTTATTTGATCTAATAACTTATCTAACCACCTATGCTAGAAAACAGGAAAATGTTGGTGACTAATCCAGCTAAATTTCAAACTAATTTGATTCCCTTTTATTGTGAAGCTTCTTGTTTTCCATGTGTCTTTCAAAGCATGTGGTTGTCTTCATGATTCCAGCTGCTGCTTCTCCATCCTTCTTCATCATAAATTTATCCAAAAGTTTTTAGCTTGGTCCTCCTAGATCCTTGGTCTTTATTGGCAGCTTCCTTGGGTAGCAAATCTGGGTAGCGCACTACAAGGAGAAAAGGTAGCACCTGCAGGTAGTGTCACTGTGTTGCATATGTGTACAGACTCTTCTCTATGTGAAATATTAGGTAGCGCTTGTAGGTAGGCCCCTGTGTTGTGCCTGCATGCAAACCTTTACCCTCTGTGAAATATTCAGTAGCGCCTTTGTGTTGTGCCTGTGGGCCAATTATTTTCCCTCTGTGAAATATTAGGTAGCGCCATTGGGTAGCATCACTTACACTGCATCTGTGTGCAGGTTTGGGTAGCATTACAAAAATGCAGCTCCTTCAATCCTTGAACTTGTGCAGAATAATTTGTGGTTTTTCATGATGACAAAATCGTTTTAATCAATAGCCTTGAATGCACAATAGGTAGTTCCTTCTACCAATGGGGAATCTAGCACTTAGCAAAAACCTAAAACCCAAATAGTTAAGAGCTTAGAAGCCTATATAGATGGCAGAGATAATATTTGCATATTGGTTAACCCTCCCCAAAAGATACATCCTCAAAAATGGGGCTTACCCTTTACCAACTATTTTGTCATTTTGACACTTAACCTCATACTCTTTCTAGTAGAAAGAGGATCTTCAATTGACACAATAGACTTCTTCTTCTTAGCCTTGACAGGATTCTTTGGTGTAGCAGTGCTCTCCTTAGATCTTGGTTTGTCATCTTCAATGGAAGCTTCAACCAACACCTGTAGATTTCTTTGGGCTACCTCATCTTGAAAATGCTTCAGCTCTGCCTTTATCTTCCTGTTCTAAGATCGGAAGCCTCTATTCTACCTGTAGAGATTCTTAAGCTTTCTATGAAGGGGCTGGGCCCTTCTTGCTGCAAACCTTTCCAATTCAAGGGTGTGACTGTAGCCATCCATAAGCTTTGTCATCTTGGATCTATTAGACATGGATTCCTCTTTCAATTTAGCCACTTCTTTTCTTGCATCTTTAAGCTGCCTGATAAGTCTCTTGAAAGTCTGATTGTCAGGAGGAGCAGTGTTATGCACAGTCTCAAGAGGTTTTTTCTTAGTCTCTTATTCTTCCTGTATGGGAAATGTCTTATCAACCTCATCAGGTTTCTGGGTGGCTTTTCTTTTACCTTTCTTCCTCTACACAGTGGTTTCTTCATTTCTTATCATAGGCTGCTCAAAGTGTTTCATAGGGGTTTCCTCGTTTCTCTCCAAAGGTCTTTTAGTACCTTTACCTTTTTGTACAGGGGCCTCTTGTTTTTCTTCCAAAGGATTTTCAATGCCTTTTCCCTTCTTCTTTTGAATAGGGGGATCAGGTCTCTCCTCCACGGGCTTTTCAATGCCTTTTCCCTTCTTCTTTTGAATAGGGACCTCTAGTAAGGATTGCTCTTTGAAAACCTCCTTAGGAATTGATGACCTTGTGAAAGGTCTTTTACCTTTGATTTTGACTATTGGAGAAGAAGATGGGAAAGAGAAGCTTCTTCCCTCTCTTGTATGTAGCTTTGGTAGAAGAAGGCACCTCTTCTAACCCTGGTGGAGGAGGTGGTGAAAAATCTCTGTGTGGAGAAGGACAAACTTCCTCCTCATCCTCTATGACCTGCTTGCTTATCTCTAGAGCTTGATCAGGGGTTCTACCCTTTCTCTTACTATTGGTTCCTAATTTAGTAGCACTGGTGTGTGACAAATTACTTACCTTTTGTGATTGAGGAGTTGGTGCTAGATCCAACTTGAAATGAGAGGTAACAACAAAATTATACCATGAAATCTCTTTCTTACCCAATTCCTCAGAGACTAGCATTCTGATTAATCCAGAGTGGAAAAGGCTAGAATCCACATCTTTAGATTTGGCCTGTATCATGTCTGACATCTTACCTATACTCCTCAACAAGTAATAAGGAACATTAATCTCAACCTTACCAGTACAATGTAGAAAAAACCTTATATGGTATTGGTACAAGGTGTTGAATCTCCCTTCACAAGTAAAATATCTATGTATGATCTTTAGTAATCTGTCAAATTGTTCAATCAATTGACTCCTTGGCATACTTTTGGACAAGTCATTGGCTTGATATTCAGGCTTAAAAATATTTTTTGCATAGGCTGAACTCAAATCCATGTCTTTGAACCACCTTTCACTTGTAATGGGGATCCCTGTGGAATCTGAGATAGAGGCTTCAATCACTTCAAACTCCAAATCCCCAACGTTAGTTTTCTTACCTACAAACTGTAGTGCAAAATGTCTTTCTACCTATGGATGGCCTCTCTGCATGTTATGACTGAAAGAGAGGCACCCTACTCTTTGAAAGGCCTCTCTTGCTATGGTTTCTGTATCAAAAAGATGCATGTCCACCGGTTTTGTTCTAACCACCTTGCCACCTTTGTGTGTCTTCCTCAATTGAGGAGTCTCCATGGCTCATAATGAGGACTTTTAAGAAGCTTAAGGGATGGTAATAACCAGAAGGATTTGAATCAGGCTTTAGGTATAAGGCTGACCCTTTTGGACAGACTGATGCTAATAGGTCAAGATCGATTTTAGGATTTATACCCTTAGGCTTGTACAGGTATTCTGGAGTGTAAACGGTGAGAGTGTAATCTGAAATTGACCCTCTGTAATTGAGAAAAAATGCCAAACTCCGAGGTGAAAGGAAGCAAGGAAAACAAATAGGGTTTGAGCAGAACCTATGGGTAGTGCAACACGTACACAGAGGATAGGCTATTTACAGGCTTGTGATTTCAATGGTTAAGGTAAACAATAGTAATCAGACCATAGATACGGGGAAGGAAGTTTATAGGTCTGAAGAATAAAAATACAAGGCTACCATGTGAATATGGGTCCCTTACTACTGTGCAAGCTTAGCAAACCGAAAACCCAAGCACAAATTTCCTGTGCAAATTAATATGCAGAGGAGGAAACATGGGATCCCTATGGAGTAGACACCTGTTGAGATCATCAACGCAATATTAAGATGAAATCAAGAAAACTTCAGTATTGGAATCTTTCTCATCATCAGATTTGGTTGATATGTGGTTGCCTGATCAGAACTTGTGAATTTGCGCAACGCAACACTGTTGAGATTTTCAAAATTAGAAACCGTTACCAAAGCTCATAAATGCAAGATCTTTGAAGGTGTCTTTAATCAACTTCTGGCACTGAAAACAAGGGACATGACATAAGTCATGGAAATCATGGCTCGAGGTGGAAGTGTGATGAACGTGATAGGCTCTACAGAACTTCCTGATGATTAGGTAGCGCATCCACTTCAAAATTTGATTACATAGGTAAGTGAGGATGTTGAGGTATGCTTATGAGTTCATGAGTGAGGAGAGAGGAGTGTCACATCAATCTTGTCATGGGAGGGATCGACCTACAGAAAATTCATGAAGGGGACCAAAATAATTCATGAGCTAAAATGGTTCTAGGATCAAAAACCAATTTGAGGATCAAATTAGAGCTAAGACTAAAAAACTTTAATCATCTAAAGGGTCCTACCAAACATAAATTTTAAAGGGATGAGACCTTAAAAGAAAAATTAAAATCTAAGGCTTGAAAAAATATTAAAAACAAACTAAAAGACCCAAGGCAATTTAGTGTGATAACAGATACCCAGGAGCATATTTGTTACTGTGAACGATGATGGACAACCGAGAATATCTCTTGCACACGATGGATCCTTCAGTTTTTCTACACAATGGACATGGTCCCCAAGAGATGGTACATTCAGGAAGAACTCAGAAGGAAAATAGTGGATGGAATAGGGTAAGTGCACAATTTTGTACGACGTTTAGATTTACATTTGAAGCCCCCACAAAGAAAGAGGATCTGTTGAGAATCAAGGTCTTCATATTCCACCATCAATTGAAGGATGTCACACCCAAGGTTGTTTGCGTGTATCACCAAGCGATGTAAAAATTGAAAGAGGTTGTGCAGTGCTGGAAAATTGAAATTGATGATATTGAGGAAGATTACCCAAGAGGCATTTATATTAAAGAAACCAAGGGTGAGCATGTGGTGGAAGGGAAAGCGGTAGATACGGTTGCGTTGGAATATGGTCATTCGATTAAGATAAAGAAACATAATATTCACGCTGGCGAAGCCCCAAAAATGGCTATCATTGGAGATTATTGGATAAGGAGACTGTCACCTAGGTGGTATATCTACTAAAGGAGTACGAGGAATTGTTTCCTTATAGCTTCTCTAAAATGAAATGGATTGTCAGTTCCCTCGGGGCCATGAAAATTTAGCTAAATCCATATGATAAACTAGTGAAAAGAAGGCCCTACCGCCTAAACCCCAAATATAAAGAAAAAGCCCGTAAGGAGAGATTCTATAAAATGAAAGGGATCATCAATTTTCTTGGGGCCATGAAAATTCAGCTAAAACTAGATGCTAAACTAGTGAAAAGAAGGACCTACCGCCTAAACCCCAAATATAAAGAAAAAGTACACAAGGAGTTGGATTGGATGCTGGATGTTGGGATCATTTTTCCCATGGAGGATTCAGATTGGATTAGTCCAATGGTGGTGTGGCTAAAGAAGACAGGTGACATCATAATTTGCATTGATTTTTGAATCCTTAATGTTGCCTATGTGCATGATACATTCCCATCTCCTTTTACCGATGAGGTTCTAGAAAATGTTGAAGGATGGGAGGCCCATTCCTTCATAAATGACTTTTCAGGATACCATCAAGTCTAGACCACTAAGGAAGATCAATATAAGACCATGTTTGCAACTAAATGGGGCTCCTTTGCTTGTACGGTGATGCCCTTTGGGCTGAAGAATGCACCCATGGTATTTTCCAGGATCGTGGTCACAACGTTCAAAGATTTCATTCACAAGTTATTGGAGGTCTGTTTGGACGAATGGATGGTATTCATCCTATTAAAATAACACATGAAAAACCTCTTCTTGATGTTGGACAGATGTCGCCAGCTCCATATTTCCTTAAATTTTAAAAAGTGCATCTTTTTATGCCATTTGGAGCGCTTTTGGGGCATGTCATTTACAAGGATGGATTGTTGGTAGATCAAGCAAAAATTGTCTCCATAATAGATATGGTGGCCCCCACTTTTGTCAGGGAGTTGCATGCCACCTTGGTTCATATAGGATATTACCAACAGTTCATTTAGAGTTATGAAAAGATTGTTTCAAAACTAGAGAGGATATTGCACAAAGACATGAAGTACCTCTGGACATAGGAATGATAGGAAACATTGGATACCCTGAAGGAGAAGCTATTCACTGCACCAATCCTGGTATTCCCCAACTCATCTAATATTTTTCATGTTCATGTAGATGCTTCCTCCATTGCATTGGGAGTAGTCCTTGTGTATCCTGGTGAAGGGAATATTGATCATTTGGTTTACTTTTCCAGTCACAAGTTGTTCAAAATTGAGAAGAACTATACAACCACTAAGCGTGAGGGCCTACATATGGTGTATGCCTTGCAGAAATTTCAGCACTATTTTCTTGGCACCCCTTTCAAGCTCTTTACTGACCATTCGATGCTCAAATATTTGGTCAAAAATATAGTGTTGGGGGGGATAATATGTCATTGGTTGTTTTCCTTCCAATAATTCAAGTTTGAGGTGGTTGTCAAATCTGTAAAATGCAATGTTGGACCAGATAATTTTTCGAGGATTGAGTCCAGAGAAGCGAGTCGGAGCCTTGATTATGAACTCCCAAATGCACAAATTTTTCTCATAGAGGCCATTCTTGATCAACTGCTCAAGATCGTTGAATTTATCACATTTGGATAAGCACCAACTGAGTACATATAGACCCAGTTCCACCAACTATTGACCCACAGTGATGACTATCAATTAATTGATGGCCAACTATACAACCTGGTGGCTGATGGAATTTTGCGTAGGTGTGATTTAGAGCATGAATGGGATACAATATTATATGAAGTGGACAAGGTCCTTGCTGGAGGTCACAATGTCGGTAATGCCATGGTGCACAAGGTCCTACATGCGAGGTTATCATGGTGGCCATCACTGTTTGTGAATGCCAACGAATATTGTAAACAATGCAATGTTTGTCAGTGCATAGAAAAACCCTGTCGAAGAGATTAACTACCTTTGTTTCCCATTACAACATTGGATCCATTTGACAAGTGGTCCATCAAGTTTTTGGAACCCATTAATCCCCCCGTGTGTCGAACAGGGGTGTGCTACATCATTAATGCCACAAAGTATTTAACTAGATGGTTTGAAGCAATGTCGATCAAGGATTGTACTGTAGAAAAAAAATGCATGGTTCATATTTGAGAATGTGATCACCAGGTTTGGGTGCTCGAAAGTATTGATGAGAAACAAAGATGCCCACTTTCTCAATGAGACCATCCGTAAACTCACCTAGGAGTTCATGATTCATCACCAAAATAGCACTTCCTAACATTCAAAGGCTAATGGTACAGTTGAAGCTTTCAATAAGATTTTAGAACATGCCTTAACTAAAGTGTGTAATGTGCATCATGATGACTGGGATCAATGTATTCTAGCAGTACTACAAGCATATCGAACAACCTGTAAGCGACTGATGAAGCATACCTCCTTCAGGTTGGTTTATGGAAAAGAAGTTTCCATGCCACTCAAATTTATTGTTCCGAGCCTATGCATTGCCATAGCTACCCAGATGTCAAATGAGAAGTCACTTCAACAGAGAGTATATGAACTCATGGAATTGGAAGAATATCGCCTTATGGCGAGATTCAACCAAGTGGTTGAGAAGTGAAGAAATAAAGCATGGCATGACCGTAACATCCACCATAAAAATTTTCAATCGGGATCTCTAGTGTTGTCATATGATAACAAATTTTTTAAACACCCCAAAAAGTTATGCATGTGTTGGTTGGTCCCCTTTCACCTAATCTACATTAGTGAAGGAGGTGCAACCAAATTGGCCACATTGCAAGGACAACCTCTCAAAGGACTTGTCATTGGTAGCATGTTGAAGCTATAGTATGGACCACAAGGGTCACATACAACTTAACAACATTCATCTAGACATAAGTTAGAGTAGGTTAGGTATAGAGTAGGATATAGAGTAGGTAGGAAGGTACATAGTTGGCTTAATTAAACTTTTCACCAGTACATGACACGTTCTGGTCACACAGGCGGAATGCACAAAGTGACAAGTTTGCATATTTCCAAGTTTTCCATTTGCGGGTGAAGTTGTGACTCGTGTATAATATACTGTATTTGATAGGAGACTCACACAACTAGGCGGGTAGAAGGGTATGGGTGGTTCTCGTAAATAAAATAAAATAACATAAAACAAATAAAGAAGAGATAGAAAGAAAGAAAAGCGAGAAGAAATGATAAAGAAGAAGAGAGACGAGGGAAGAGAAAAGGGATAAGAGGAGAGAAATAAGGAGACATAAATAAGAGAGAAGAGAAAGAGATAAGAGAAAAAGAAAAGAAGAGGGAAGAAGAAATTAGATAGTTTACAAAAAAAGTCAGGAGCCAATTTTTTTTTTGGCCATAACAAAAGTAGTTCAACTCAGAATTGGATGAAATTTAAGGTGTTTGTCCATAGTGAGGAGGGATACAAGAATGCCCATGAGGGCCACTGGCTAATTTTGCTTGAATTTTCTGAGAAACAAAAAATAATGACTTTTTAAGATCTTGGTCAAGCTCAGTATCCAAGGCCCAAAAAAGTTGAAAATTTCATAGGGAGTCCAAAAATTAGGCATGAAGATACCCAGTTGGGCTTGTGCCAAAAATATGAAGTGTTTGGAGTGGAAATTCCAAAATAGGGAAAAATACACTATTCCCGACCACTTTTTGGGGATTCTTGAAATCTTTAGGGGAGGAAAAGGGACCCCAAATCTCCAAACCAGGGAAGTTCATTTACTCAAAGACTTTTCTACTCATTATTTCGTATAACTTTGACATGAGGGAGTTTTTTTCCATTTTTTCTTCATTTGGGAGATAGCCAATCTTGGCTAAAAATTCTAAGTCTGGAGAACGTGTAAAAGTGCAAAGTCATCAATTCCAAATTTATACGAAAATTGATGGGAGCATCCATTTCAAAATATGAAAGTTGTTTTGTGCTTACAATCATAAATTCTATCTACTCCAAATATAAAAATGTTCCTGGTTCTCACCATATTTTCTTCTACAAGGAGCAGAAGTTGGCCTCTGAGATTTATTTTACTTGTCAAACAAGTACAAAAAGGGTGAAACTGTTGATTTTGGAAAGCCACAACTTTCATCCCATAAATTAGATGGAGATTTAAATATAGCCATCAGAAAGACAATTCAGAAGATAACATAATTGAAAACTCATAATGTTGATTATATATCAATCTCCTTCATAAAATATGGAAAAAC
>JASDQU011249925.1:0-12364 GCA_032191745.1 Picea mariana
CGGTGGATAATTTTTTTTTTTGTACATGTGTAACCATAAGCATTGGGAAACTTTTGAATAGTTGTGAAATTTCAAAGGAGTGTTGGGTGAGAGAAAAGTTAATGTAGTTAATAGGATTGTGTGGTTTGGTGTAAATTTTTAATCCTGATTGAAATATGTAGACATTAAGTGAGTGTAACTTATTAGTCCCTGCCATGGGACTATAGCAATGAGTTTGCTTTTGATGGGACATTAATTTACCTTTTACCATAAATTTGTGTATGCAATGTAATGTTTAACATAGGAAAACAAATATATATTTTTGGATATAACAAAAATATTTGTGTTTCTCATTTTTAATTGGTTGTTAGAATTGAAGTGTTATTGCTCCCTTCACGTTTTTCAATATGTAGAATTAATTACATAATGAATGAATTTCACCAATTACCACATCTAAGTATAAAAATTTGTACTATGTATTTATTATTATATTCATATTATATTTATTATCTAATATATGATTTATTGTTATATGTATATTATATTTATTATATTTATATTATATTTATGAATATCATAGTTCCATTCAGTTTAGGTTCATTATACATTTTGAATAACAAACAACCATCAATTATTATCTTTTGACAAAAAATATTCATTATTTGTGCATTTAGTTATATTAAGTTTCATTGTTCAATATGTATTTCCCAACTAACTTGGCAGGGACTCTGTTGCCATGCAACCCTTGTTTATTATGGCAGTAGGTTAAAGATTCTACTCTGGTGGACTTTGGATAGCGAATGTTTTACTAATAGTAAGCTGCATTAATTTATATAATTTTTTCATAATAAAGTGGTTATTGATTATTGTGATTAATGATTTATATCGTTTTCTATTCAACCTATATTATTGATTATTGTGATTAATTATTTATATCATTTTCTATTCAATCTATATTAATATTTATTATGGCAGTGGGTTAAAGATTCTACTAAATAAAGATTTATAATATTTGTGTGAGAAATTATTGGACTCTTAAATTTAAGTGATTATTTCTGTAAAATCCAAGTGCTCTAGAAATTTTTCAGCATTGAAAAAAGTCATTTTGTAGAATAACTAGTCAATATCTTTATTATTAGTGCCAGTGTTTATTATCTCTGCAACCAGTTCTTAAATATTAAGATGTATTTATTAATTTATTTGATGATTGGTTAAACGGTTTCACCTGTGGTTTACATGTACTCGTGGTTGTCCCACATTCAATCCATTGAGAGATCAATGTTGTATCTTTTGCAGGGAAAAATTTCTTCCACCTATTGAGTAGTTATTTGCTAAACGTTTCAAGTTCTGGTTTTTTTTCTGGGCATATTTATCAATCGATTTTGTTTGAAATCCGGTCATAAATTGTTAAAATTGTAGATTTAAGTAATTGAGTTTACATAATCCAAGCACCTCAGGAATTTTTCAAGAGATTGAATTCATTGATGAGTTCAAAAATGTAATTTAGACAATAAAAATGAGTGATTTCACCCAGATTTATATTGTCAAATTCCAATGAAAAAATATCAAAACATATAACGTTTAGACAACACCAATAAAAAAATATGAGAATCAATGCAGGTTTGCCTTGCCTGAAATAAAAACTTATCTAAAACTTTATCTATTTGTTGTACGAAATATTTTGAGTGTCTCCTTAGAGAAGGAGGTAAATACTTATGCCATGCCTTCCAAATAATTTAAGGTAGGCGCATTATACATTTAATAAGTGCACAAATTTGATTGTTGTTTTTTCAAAAAAGTTATAACGGTTTTTCAATTTGTTACAGTTGATCTCACTGATTGTAGATTTTTTATACCTGCCAAAGGCTAGGTATTTTGTAATCACCTTGGCATCAATCCAGCTTTGACTTTTTATTAATCCACGAGTTGTGAATTTTTTGCAAAAGCACCTTAGAACATCTGCATGCACTACGCGCTTGATTCCCTGCCAACTTTGAATTTCCTGGAACAATAAATGGGTGCTACTCCACTTCCTGAAACCAAATGAAACAGGAAGAAAGATGGGCTCATAGATTGATTCTAGTACCGAGGCCATCGATCTATGGACTTTGCGGTCCACGGAATAAGAGGAATAGTGAGTGGTCTTTTTTCACAGATCGAGGCTTGGGAACGAAGATACGCTTCATCTTTGCGAATTGGAAAGATAAACATTAGAGTTTAGAAAAAAACAATTTTCAAATATCTTAAAAATATATTTATCTGGTGTTTGATTGGTTGAATGTGTGAGCTCGGTTTGACTTGACAATTTTTTATCTTATTATAGGCTGTGCAAGGCAAAAAAAAATTAAAAATAAATAATTATTTTATTGATTTGTGATGCAGGCTGGAATGAATTCGGGCTTGGTTAATCGTGTTGTGTTAAATTGGTGAATTGACAATGCTAGTGCAGCATTAAGTGATGCATTAAATAGTGGTCGACTTGTTTAGATAGTCAACGCCTTGTTGGTCGGTTTGGAACTCGCAATCTATTTCCTTCATTGGTTTTGTGCTTTGTTGCAAAGGAAACTTTATTAGAGTTGTCGAACGTAATCCTGAGATACAGACTACGTTCCCGAGGCAGTTTTGAGATTACAATCTGTACCTCGTATTTGACATTCAGATCTGAACGTTGTTTATAAACATTGCATTGTGGGTGAGTGTTAAATGTTGGGTTATGCTTGCCATACGGATTACAGAGAGCAATGAATTGGCTTTCGGTAATTTCACAATTAACAGTTTTGAGTTATGAAATCTTCAATGTTTAATCTTTGGTTTGCCCGTCGCGTAGCGCTAAGCACTCCTGCCATCAACAATTAACATGGGCATTGTTGATATGGTCGAAGGATTGTAGGTTGTCATCGTTGTAACTGGGTTAGTCCCTGCTTGTGACATTTGGAGGTATACTTGAAAACCCTTGATGTAATATATCGGGTTGTTTGAGGTAAGGCTCATTGCGAACTGTATTCATTGTATTTTTATAATCAAATGTTGCAAATATTTGATGAGTTGGTGTTCTTTTGGTTTGAAGTTTTTTTCATGTGTGATTGATGTGTTTTCAGTTAAAATCCAACAAATTCAAGAGTCAAAATATAGGTTTCAGCAATGGTCGTTTAATTAGATCTTCTTACCGTATCTATGCAACTTAAATTTTTGCAAATGTATGATGAATTGGTCTTCTTTTGATTTGAATGTTTTTGTTGTTGTGACTCATGCAATTTTTGTTAAAATCCAACAAAATCAGGTGTCAATATAATTTATGATACTAGATCTTGTTTTTTTTCCTCTTCTTTTCGGAGAATAGAGATAGTTAGGTCAAATTTCCGCCTCATATATTAGCTTCTCTCATTGAGCCTTGTTGAAATTGGATTTAGGTCACCGATATTTCATAAGGCCTTTTCTCCAAAATAGAAAAAGGCAAAGCATTCGCACATTATCCTGCCATGAGTAGTCATGA
This sequence comes from Picea mariana, assembly GCA_032191745.1. NCBI lineage: Eukaryota > Viridiplantae > Streptophyta > Pinopsida > Pinales > Pinaceae > Picea > Picea mariana. The sequence goes on from JASDQU011249925.1 coordinate 3,473, forward strand.
AGATTAAAGACAATATTCTTGTTTCCCATTTCGGAAGACGCTCAGGAGCTTCACCTCGTCTCCACCAACGTAACCCATTTTTCGACGAAATTGCTCGTCAAAGGTTGTTTAGCTTGTAAAGCGAGATTTGGTATTATATCATTATCCTTCTTAACACTTGAGTTAGTTGGGGTTTTTTTTTTTTTATGAAATTTCTTCATTTTCCAAATCCAATTGGGTGAAATAAAAAGTTTAGAGTTTTGAACGACTTACATTCTAAATTAATTAAGAATCCAGTAAATTTTTTGATATAGCATTTTACTTCTTTGCCAGCCAGCATATCAATTTAATTCAATTTGTTTTAATTAGCGATAAACCAACTATTCTTCACAGGACCGAGTGCTCGAACCACAAGCTTAGAGTATCGAATATTGGCATATCTATTATTTTTATGCTTTGTTTGTTTTATAATTTAACGATATGAGATATCGACTACTTCATATAATAAATCAAATAAAACTATAAAGAAAACAAATGGGACCAAATTTCATCACCATGACATGAATATCGAGTATCAGCTCTAACAGAAGAAATAAAACAAACAAAACTTACTATCAATAGATACTCGATAAAGGAACCAAGACTTGGAACCTTGTCCTCGGTATATGGACCTCCGATGTGGGCCATGTTGCCACATGTAGATTGGTTATATCGGGATATCTTTGAATTCAAAGAATATTTGCAAGAACCGATATGGAATCCGCAGTCAAAACCTTAACTATATATTTAAAACCTTTATAAAATAAATGAGTTGGAACGGAACATTGAACTGGAACCTTGATATCGAGTACCTATATATCTACAAAAGTTAAGAAATGCAACACTTCATAAAACACCAATATTAGATGTTGGGGTTTATAGTATCGTCGACCTTATATAAACTATAAACATGTACTTGGATCCTCCTCTGGAACTCTGATTGTTTCACACACTCGTCAATTTTTCATTATCTTAAAAATCGGTTTGATTTGACAATTTCTTATCTTATTATGGGTTGCATTGTGGAAAAAAATAATAAAAAAATTATTACACTTGTTGAAGGCTAGGTACATAGTGATCGCCTTGGTGTCAACCCAGCTTTGACTTTTTATTAATCCGTTGAGCAACAATTTTTCCCCAAAGGTTAAACATTAGACTTTATCATAAAAACAATTTTTTATTATCTGAAAAGTTGATTTATTTGGTGTTTGATTGGTTGAATGTGTGAAATCAATTTGATTTGACATTTTTTTATCTTTGATAATTTTGTTGGTCTATGGTGCAGTTTGCAATGAATTCATGTTTGGTTAATGGTGTTGTATTAAATTTAGGAATTGACAACGCTAGTGCAATGAACCTTCATGGAAGGTGGTACAATCTGGAAGCATTAAGTTATGCATTAAACAATCGTTGCCTTGTTGGCCAGTTTGGAACCCACAAACTATCTTTCCCTTCATCCATTTTGTTCTTCGTTGCAAAGAAAACTTTATTAGCCCTGTCAAAGGAAAGTTTAGTTAGTTTTTAATTATCGTTGTATTTTCAATATAGTGGTGAACAATTTTGATTCAACAAATCCTAGGGATACGAATTACGTTCACAATGTGGTTTTGACATTACAATTTGTAGCTCATATTTGACATTGAGATATGAATGTTGTTTATAAATATTGCATTGTGGGTGAGTGTTAAATGTTGGGTTATCCTTGCACACTATAACCAATGTAAGCTTGTTTATTTATAGGTATTTAATGGAATTTTTTTATTTACATTTTAGATTTTAATCTTGTCTTTTTTTCTTTCTTCTAAGTTGTCCAATTCAGAGGCTCCCACAATATTTGCAACTTCGTTCCAATCCCATCCATTAAAGAATGAGCAGATGTCATGAAATGAATCTTTCACTAACATGCGTCAAATATGTCATTGCCACTCATCAACACTTTTTATCTCTAGTATTTATGTCTCTCCCACCATCAAATCTTCTAATATATGTTTTTTGCAATCGTATTACATTGGGAATTGTCGATGTCATATGATCAAAGAGTATAACCTTGAAATATTTACACCCTTCTACATTTACTTGTGCAAACACAACACTGGTAAGGGTTGTCTTTCCTATTCCATGTAACCCAAGCAAGACAATTGCTATTGCATTTGTATCACTTTTCCATTCTAGAAGTTCAATAACTAATTGTGTTAGTTTTTCAATTCCGACTATTTTAACAATATTTAACAAAAATACCAGAAATCCTCGTGCATTGCAAATTTATAAAAATATTTACAATAATACATTTGTCACGATGTATCATAAATTACCTTACCTGCATATTTTGGATATCATCGTTGTAGTGGTTTTGATATGATTGCATCGCAAATGCGTATAGATATTTTGTGATCAATAAGGTGATACTCTTTTATGAGTTCCTCATAAAAATAATGCAGTTTTCTTTTGTCCATGGATATTGAGAAAAACCTGCCATTCGTAAAATTACATGGGAAACTATATTTTTACCCATATACTTGGTAAAAGGTTTGTGACTTGACTACAATTGGGTTTGCTTAAATTGTAGGTCATATTTTTAGCTAGTTAAGCTATTAACAGAAATAAAAGTTTGTTTTGTCTGCTACGATTGGTCCAACTGACACACCATTATCAATACCATATGGGTTTTAGAATCGCTGGTAGTGATCCTCTAGTTGATCTCGGCTATAAATCCCCTTGTACGTTGAGGACTCTTTACTTTAAAGTAACATAGATGATATTTTAAAATTATTTGAACAAGACAGGGACGCTTCCGCAATATACACGTATATTAAATTTTGTTAAGGTTAGAAAAATGTAGCATCGATGCTCACCTATAAAATTTTGAAGAGACCATTTGAGTGCATCACGCTACATACACTTATAATATCAGTTTGCTTAAGATGTTTGGTGAATGCAAGCATTTCGCTCAACATAGATAGATGTTCTGTTTTATTGGAAGAGATAGTTTCAAATCTCTCCAATATATTTGCAACTACAAGAAAACTTGCAGTAATCAAATGTGACGGTCCTGTATCGCTAACCAAATTGCCAACAATTTCCCTCCTGTCGCCCAGAGCAACAACTTTTACTTGAACACCAAAATCGTATTCAAAAATAATAAAAATATAAACGATTTGGATTTGTATTTTCTCATATGGAACATTTACTTGAGTAGGATAAATCCATTACACGTTTTTCACAATTTTTTGATCTACTTATTTTTTTTTAAATTGGATCCATTCTATTTTTTTAAATTGGAACTCTTGCATATAACCATTCGATCAGGTAGAGAGTTAATAATATTAGTCTATCTAACTACATTTGAATAAAAAAATAATTAATAATAGTAAAATTATGAAGGTTTAATAAAATACATTTATCCCCTCGTAGAGTAATTCCTTTAATTTGAAGAGGCCTCATGAACTGTGGGGTCAGTAAGCTCGGGCAGCATTGGTTCTTGCAACATTTTTGTCGTTTTCAAAAGAGAAATACAAAATCATTATGTTAGATAATATAGTTACCAATTTAATGAAAACTCTACAGAGTTCTCATTTTGGGGGGGTCCAATTTTTTACCCCGTTTTTAAAAATGGTACTACCGGTAGCACGCCCCCCCTCCACCCCTTCGTTTTTAGGTGGTTTTCGATATTTTAAATTTTTCGATCCACAATGTTTCCACATTATTTTTTTAAATGCTTATTTTTCATCTATTTTCAATTTTTTCTAAAGAAAATTTTTATTCAACGTTGTTTTTAGTCATTTTTTTCATGCTTCTTTCAATCTTAAAAATATTTTTTACCATTTATTTTTTTGATGTTATGATTTTTCATATAATTTTGTCTCCTTAATTAATTTATTGTTCCATACTTTTTAAATATAGTGAAAAACATCATTTTTAACACATCGTTTACCTTTACTTCAATAAATCAAAAAAAAAAATTGTAGTTAAATAACACTATTTTTGAATATTTAGCAAAAAATAACACATTTTATAGCCATATATAATAAAAAAACCTATACATTTTGGTACATATTCCTTAAAATAACATGTCAAATAAAAAAAAATTATGGACATAATTGAACAAAAAAAGTATAAATGTTATAAAAAATTATCATTTTCTTTCATATTTTTATACATTTGAAGTAAATAAATGACACATATAATAAAATTTTACAATGTATAGTGATTCACATACAAATAAAACGAAAAAAAAAAAAAATCATCACAAAACAATAATAGATACATCTTTATTCATATTTTAAAATATGAAAGTCAAATCATTACAGTTATAACTCATAAAAAATTTGCAAAATTGAGCATCGTCTTCAAAGACGTTTTTAAACTAATCAACAATATCATATATCTCAAATTCATCATTCTCAATAGACACATTATCATCTTCTTCGACGTCATTTTGTGCTTCCATTGTGTCACTTTGTTTTTCCATTGGTTCTTTGATATCTGCAAGTTCTCCAAAGTGATCATTTCCAATCATTCCTCCTAATAGTACTTGAGGTTCCTTGACAATTTTTCCACCTTTGATTCACTAAAATCTCCTTTCCTCAAGCCAACTTCTTGCATTTCATCTGGAAGAGCTGGAATAGCATTAATTCTTTGTTGAATAAAACTGCAATGCATTGGGTCACTTTCAATGGCTATGCAATTCCTTCCTTTCTGTAGGCAACACGCTAATGTTGTACCTAATCACCAAATACAAAATAAATAATGAAATTAGATATTGTAAAAAGACGTAAATTAAAAATAATATAAGATTGAGGTATGATTTCAAAAATATTAGATCATAATTCTTACCTAAACCCGAGAGCAAATCCAAAACCCAATCTCCTTCATTTGAAAATTGATCTATAAAATAATTAATTAATGCTTGTGGTTTTTGATAAATGTTAACCATCTCTCCTTTCAAATATTTTTCCTCATATGTTAGCTTTCTAACCACAACATTGTATACCAATATACTACTAGGAGTCTCTCCATCATTTGCATTGGCAAGAATAGAATTATAAGAATTATCTTTTGTCCAGGTTGCAAGATGTATACTCTCAAAATCACGTTTAAATGATTCTTTCTTGGAGCTCTGAATATTAGGCTTGTGCTTGTAACATAACTAAGTGAAAATTCAATTAACTTGTGAATTAATAAAATTGTTTTCTAATCTTAATTGCTAAACATACACTTTCAATATCTTACCAAATAAACAACATCTTTGTCTTTTATTTCCCCTCTAAGCTTGATTGTACTAATCTGTGTTGTGTGTCTGAATGAAATACTAGAAATCTCCAAAATGGTGATGTTGTAACTACTGTAAATCCCATAACCACTTTACTGAAAGCTTGGTAAGTATAAGGCTCATTATCATATCCAATGTTTTGGATATTATAACCATGAGGGATATCTGCAATAACTAGGGAGTATTCTTTGTTATGAACAATATTTGCAAGTTTTTCACAATCACCTGATATCACTTTATATTGAACAGTGTTGATCCCATTCCAAATGTAGTGATCAAGGGTGTTATCAAATTGAACATTTTGAATCGTCTCCTTCTTTCTCTTTCAAACTCGGCTTTTTGAATAAAACTTTTGAAAGTTTCATGTACTCCATCTGCATTCTTCTTTGGCATCTTTAATGAAACAAACAAACATATAGTTATATATCTATATAACTATTAAAATATAAATTAATTAACTTACAAACAAATAATATGAATGTAATAAATCAACATACCTTTTTTAATGCAGCAAAAAATTGTTTCAATACTGTTGAAGAGCTTGAATCTGGATAGTTGAGTTTAACATCATCCCAACTTTCTTCATTCAACATCTTGACCATTTCCTCTTGTATTTTCATATACACCTTGTGACTAAATAAAACAAAAATAATGTTAAACTGATATGTTAAACTGAAAAAATTAATTTTCTTGTCCTAACATAAATAAAAATAACTCAACAGACTTACTTTTTTAATTCATCACACATTTCTTCCATTGACAATTCTCCCGACCTAACACGTGATAATATAGCTATGATAAATTTATCATCCTTCACTCCTTGTATTGATCTCCAAGGTGTTATAGTCATATCGTCAGAAAGATTTTTTATGTCAGGACTTGTCTTACTTGTGCCACATATTAATGGTTTAGCCTTCTTAACTCTCTAATTTTTTATACTAATATTTTCCCATAGGGTGAATATCTCATCTATCAAATCCCATACTTGTCCACTACTAAATCCCAATTGAAAATTGTTATTCACAACTCTAAATATATCACTTCCATTGCGATTTTTTTCTTTTGCATTTTCATCATCAAGTGGGAATCATATTTCCATAAAACATTGCTTCTGAAACTTAACATCAACATTTGATCTCTCCTCGCGGCATATTTGAGAAAATTCATTATGGATAAATCTCACCCTTTGAATGAAGGTCATAGACATTTTGTACTCATTGTTTGTGTTATGATCCCATGCTAGTTACTTTTCTTCTGAATCTGTTAAACTGACATAAATTATGCATTTGATTGTATCAAAAAAAGAATTATTGGGATATTCTTGCATCAATTCTCTTCTAGCCTCTATAGAATGATTTCATCCAATCACATAATATTTGTAGCCAAAACATTTTGATCTATCAAATCCTTCCCTCGTAGGAACTTCCATTGGGTCAACAAGAACTAGGTAGTCAACTGCATGTGCATATGGATTGTACCTAATCAATGCTTTCAAATTGTGAATATGCAAGTGATGCGGTTTTCTAATTTGATATTTTTCCTGCCCTTCTGTGGGTTTATAAAGTTGTTTCACATTCAACTGAAATGTGTGGCCATCATCAACTAAGTTTGTCGTCATAATTCTATTTTGAATGGAATTCTATGTTTTTTCATAATACCATCCTCTAGATCAGCACCTAGTGTTATTATTTCTCTGCTACCTTTAGAACTTTCACTATAATACTCTAAGATAATGATGGCTTCTTGAACATTATCAACATTTGTTTTCTTCCTCTTATGATTTATATGTGTTTCATCTAAATCAATGATTTCTTCATAATCAATAGGAATGGACTCATCATCAATCATCGCTCTTTTGCGTTTATCTTGTTTGTTCTTTTTACGAGAAGGAGTGATAACCTCATTGGGACCAATCTCAACAAAATCTTCATTTGGAGTTTCCTCATTTTCAAATGTAACCCTTTTAGGATTTCTAGAATGAGGATTTTTCTTTCTTCTTTCATGTTCTTCTTTGTCTACTCTTGCAGGTTCAACCTCCATTACTTTCTATTTCTTTTTCTTTCCTTCGCGTGTCTTTTCAATATGAAATGCGTTGATGACATCCATGATATCATTCTCTGTAGAGTAAATCCCCACTAACATATGTGAAAGTCGTTCAACAAAATCCTGTAAAAACAAAATATAACATTTTCATGTTAAATAAAATTAAAATATTACCATGATACTAAAAATAATAAACGACACAAAAATAGAAATAAAAAACTTACATTCCCTTTCTCAATGTCATTAACAATGGATGCACATAATTCTGAAAAACATTCATTCTTGTTATAATTGCTCAATTTGAAATAATATCTAAACTTGATATAAGTTCTCCCTTGTTTGACAAGTGCATAAACAATATATGTGGTTGGCACCAAACATATATCTCGTAGCAAGACAAGTGCCTAGTAATTTCCTTGCACATGTTTTAATTCGGCACAATACAAATATATACGATCTCCATTGTTTCCTTGCTTGTCTTTAACAAATCAAGAATATTCTTGTTTGTTTTCACCTTCCATATATTTCCACTCTCTAACATTCTTCATTTCCTTTGATAGCTTAGGTGTTAAGCTATCATTTTGTTGCCTAACATTCATGAGGTTCTAGTTGCGTTTTTGGATGCCATTATTGCAGGTCGTGATCCAGATATATTCATAGATAAGCTCTTTCCTGTCATTTTCCTATATTAAGATAAAAATAAAAATAAAAAAATTAGGCCTTTCACATTATAATAAACTAAAAAACACAACATTGAATATAAAAACTAATTTAAAAAAAAAACAAAAAAAAATTGACCCATGGACTTATTGCGCTTATGCTAGGACCGTGGACAGTGACTTGGTCGCGGGGGGCCAGCCCTGTGGTCAAGCCGTGGGCGTGCCCATGGCTGATCGGGCTAGGGCGATGTCGGACATCGCCCCATCCCCCCCGCGGCTAAGGCACGAACATTGACCAGTGACCACCATGGGCCAAAACTAATAAAATTTTAGTAAAAAACAATAAAAAAGCTAAAAAAAATTAAAAACTACACCTAAATTTGATTTTTTTTTTCAAAAAATCTTAAGGATTTTATTAAGATTTTTTGAAAAAAGTCTCAATTTTTTTAAAAAGTTGGGTATTTTTTAGAAAAAAGTAGAAAACATCTAAACAAATTTAAGGTTTTTTAATTTTCGCATGAAAAAAGATTATGTGATTCAAAGATAATCTTAACTAACCTCTGAAATGTTAGATTCTCCTCGAATGTCTTCTCAATGTTTCTGCCTTGTAGCTTGCTCCAAATCCTTAACAAATACTTCCCAAGATATAACACAATATAAAAAGATAAAACAAGACTGTGTATATATAACATAAATGATATAAATCACTGTTAGTATAACGAATGTGGGATAAATAAAAATTAGGTATATTGTCTACATATATACCTAAAATTATATGGATCATCAATATGTTTAATAAATGTGGGATAAATAAATTAACATGATAAATATTGTATTTAACATGTAAATAACAAAATAAAAGAGTAAAAATTGTTTTTAAATTTTAAGGGAAAATAAGCGAAA
>JASDQU011249927.1:13114-25038 GCA_032191745.1 Picea mariana
GTGTGTTCAGGAGTCCTTTGGAGATTTGAGTTTGCGAGTTAAAGCTCGAGGAGGAATAGTACCTTTGAAGTATTCAAAGGGAGACATGATAGAAATTATCTTGCAGAAGTAAAGCTCAGGAGGGAGGACGCTGATTCGTCTTGTAGAAGCCATTGAGGAAGAAATCGAACGGTCAGGATTCTCCGTGGAGAACTTGCGAAGTCGCGAGGATCGTAGGATCTAGAGAAGCTGCAAGGTGGATAGAGGTTGGACGAACTCATCCTTTTGGGTTCAAGAATCAACGAGGACCGTTGATTGTGGTCAGGTTGAGCGTTGGATCAGTTTTTGAACTCGAAGTTCGTAAGTTCAGAGGGCGGACCAAATTCTTTGGTTGCACGAATAGCCGAGTAGAGATGAGGTCTGAACCATTAGATCTAGGCACGAGAGAACTGTTGGATCAGAACCCCGCGGAGCTATTGCGTAACGGGAGCTCGGGGTTTGAGAGGAGTCAGTATCAACTGCAGGAGTTGCGAAGTGGCGAGAGCCGAGAGCTCGTGTGAATGCGTGGCACATCTATCAGGTGGGGACCACAAGGGTGAAAAGTGGCGTGTACTTGTGCATCGAGGGCTCAACCCACAATTTCCCTATTGCGTCTCGAGATTTCGCAAAGGAGGAGCACAAAGGCTCTACACTCCAACTCGTGAGGTTGCGAGTTGCAAGAAGTGTTCAAAGGGAAGTCAACCATCGCTTCTCAGGGTTTCGCAAGGGGAGAGTGCCAAGGTTCAACACTCCAACTCATGAGGCCACGAAGTTGCGAGAGGTGCTAGTGCTTATCCTTAGCTGACGGTCATGAATGGAGGGCGCTAACAAGGAAAGGAGCCATACCCGTATCGTCATCTCGGGTATCGGGAGTTTGGAAAAGAGGAGTCGGGGGTCTTCAACCCACGAACTCGCGAAGTGCGAATTGCAAAAGGTGCTTGTGCCAAGGCCCAGCTGTGGTTGTGTGAAGGAGAAGCTCACACCTTGTGCCTATTCACATAAGGGGGGATTTCAGAAGGACTTGTGGATCGAATTCGTTGAAGGTTTCAGAAAGGAACCAAAGGAGCTGCTTCAGCTCAAGGGAAATTTGGAACGATCCTGAGCAGACCTCGACCTGAGGGTTTAGGGATCTGCACCACCAAGGCTCTAAAGGAGCATGCACAGAGGTGTTCTGCATCGAAGAGCCCGGATGGTATCCGCCTAGTGTGAGAGATCGAAAGGCATGCCTACCAAACTTGCTATAGTAGGCCGACCCTCGTTGGGGCTTTCCTCGTTCTCGTGGCATGGCTGCGCCGAGCACCAGACAAGCTGAAAAACCAACTGAGTAGGCTAAATCTTGGAGCAGAATTAACGAAATGAGGCTGATCTTTGGGCCCAAGTGCCCCATATAAAACTTCCCGCACAGTGAAAAAACCAGGATTGCGGAGGAATTGATGGCTCTGGTATCCATTAGTGTAGGTGTAATGACAGTCTCCAATATCGTACTGAAGCCGAGGAGCCGAGCCAGGGCTTCCATTAAGGCCCGATGCACTAAAGCTTGGCTTTTATGCATGCTGACCATCGCGACTAGACATGGGGGAAGGGTGGCGGCGAGGGGCTTTAACTGCCCTCATAATCACTCCGTCCATTGACGTGCATGACCCATGTGTCACCCCATCCAGGGAAAATAAACTTACTTTACTTTGAAACATTTTCTCAAATTAATAATTGATGCGAATATTTTATTATGTATAATAAATATATTTAAAATTATATTGATAGAATTAAGTTTAAATTTGTTTATTATATAATTATTTGGTAGTAATTTGGAATGGTTGTTATGATAATGATTTAAGTTCAAATTTTGGCAATCACTTTTTTTATATGGAGTTTTCTAAATATGATTATTGATTATATTAAATATTGTTAATATAATCTTTAGGCACTGTATTGTATGATGTTGGTTAGAAAAAAATTATGGGTTTAATTTCCATGAGTTAATTTTTCATGTTTTATCCAAAAAAATATTTGTAAATTTTAATTAAAAAAAATGATTTATCCAAATTTTATAAGATAAAATTATTTTATTTTAAAAACTAGAAAAAAATATAAAAATGATATAATATCTTTAGAAATTTGAATATTTTCACAAAATTTTTATCAAACATTTATAGTTAGCATTTTACAAATAGTACAATTTACAAGTATAGATTCTTAAAATTTTCCATGATGTTGGCAAGATACTAATAAACCCCGTTCTTTACTTAAATATGTAAACATGGATCAAAATTATTTTTAAATTACCATTCCATATTAAAAGAAAACCTAAATTAAAAAAAGAAAAATTAGAAATAAACAAAAATTAAATTATTAAAAACAAAATCATAAACAAAAATATTGTAAAGATAAAAATAAATTTCCATCAAGATGTTCCACAAGACTTAAACACTTTGATACAAAATTTTGTAAAATAAATTGCCATAAACTTCATAGTAAAACAAAATTTTCAACAAATCTTAAAACAGATTGATATAAAATATTTTAAAAAATATATAAAACCAAGATAGTTTAAAAAAAATAAAAATACCCAACCTATAAAAACAATAAATTATAATAAAACTATACTTTATAATCTGTTAACTTATAATAATGAAATAGATTTTGAAAATCTTATTGTCATGTTATTCAATTATATAAATAATATAAATAATTAATTATAATTTTAATGAATTAAAATTGATCTTTACTATTTAAAACAAATTTTAAACTTTTAATAATAATATATTTATTTATAAAATCAATATTAAACTTTGTTAGTGTGCTTGGTTTCAAGAGACTTAATTTTGTATAGTTACTAAAATCCATTTATTTTTTTTGGTAATTTTGATAACTTCTAAATTATAGTTTCTTAAATCATAAGTCAAAAATACATTTAAAAAAATTAAAAATAAATATTAACCTTTTTAGTATAATAATAAATTTATATAATAAATAGTGAAACTAATTTATATTTACGTAAATGTTTTAAACATGGTATCAAATACAATTGAGATGTGTGTGAATGTATATTATTAGTCTCCGTGATCATAATTTGTTAACTTCATATTAGTTTGTCTTTTGATCACAAATATTTGCATCATATCTATTGTTGGAACTAGGGAACTAAAAATATTGATTTTTATATAATAAAAAATACCATATATGTTATGATATGATTAGATAATAGATTGGAGGTATAAATATTTTTATGTTTGTTGTACTATTGTTATTATTATTATTAAGTACTTAAGGTACGTAAAGAGACCTTCCACACACATTCTTTCTTAAATGTTTACACAGGGCGATGCCCTTGGACGGTTCTGACAACCTTAAATGTTTAACTAATAGGCCTCACATCCTTAAATGTTTACTTAACAGGCGTGTCACAATACATTTTCCTCCGATTTTTGGATACAATCTTGTCTATAGTGAATTTGGGCAGTTAGACATGTTCTTGCAGTTTGTAGGGTTGAGATCCTATGCCCTTGTTTGCTTCAACTTTGCAAGGTTGGTTTCCTGCATCCGTAGTTGGACTTGTTGTTTTGTATCACAAGATGCAACAACTATCGTCCCACAAAAATGTGAGAATTCCGTTGACGATAGAACTTGGGATTTTATCTGCTTCATACACTATGAAAACTATAGTTTCATAAGATAGAACTTGGGTTTTTATCTGCTTCATACGCTATGAAAACTATAGTTTCATAGGAAAATTAGACACTAATGGAATGTATATTTCTGGTAAGTCCAATGTCTCCAACCCTGATGCCTTTAACACGACATATCATGCCTTGGAGACATGATATGTACATCAAAGTACATATCATGCCTTTGAGACATGATATGTACATCAAAGTGTGGCATGAACGTGTGTTCCATTTTTAAAAGTAAGCATGTTATATAAATGTAATAATATTTAAAGAAGTATTGCAAATGACCTACCTTGGTTTTTATTAAGGCACATTTTTTAATCAAGTTTACTTCAACTCAAATTTAGGAAATTATTGTAATTGCATATTTAAATTTTTGGGTTTGTATAATCTTGGTATGAAATAATTTTTTCAAGGTGTATAGTCTTGGTGCATCATAAATTTAGAAATTTTGCATGGTGTATAATCTTAGTGTTTCAAAAATTTAAAAGTTTTTTAGGTGTTGTTTCAGAAATTATTTCATAAATTCAGAAATTTAATCTTGGTGTCTCAGAAATCTATAATTTTTTCATGGTGTATAAACTTAGTGTTTCCACTTATAATCTTGGTGCCTCATAAATTTAGAAATTTTTCATAGTGTATAATCTTACTGTTTCAAAAATTTAAAAGTTTCAGGTGTTGGTGTTTCACAAATTATTTCAAGTTTTTTAGGTGTTGTTTCAGAAATTATTTCATAAATTCAGAATTTTTTTCAAGGTGTATAATCTTGGTGTCTCAGAAATTTAGAAATTTTCATGGTGTATAAACCTAGTGTTTCCGTGTATAATCTTGGTGCCTCAGAAATTTAGAAATTTTTTATGGTGTATATTCTTAGTGTTTCAAAAATTTAAAAGTTTCATTTAGACATTCTATCAAAACAAAATCAAAATTCCAAAATTTTAAATTTACATTTAAAAACTTTAAAAATAATATTGAATAAAATTTAAATAATTGCTTATACCATTCTTTAAGTAAAAAGTGTTATAGCATTATATAAATTACTATAAATCTTGGTAAAATGTTATAATATTCTGTACTGCTTTATAGGACAAAGTATTGGAGGATGACCGTATGTTCTGCAAATCTAACAATATTCCCCATCCATTCTGTGAACCTTGAATCGGAGGTGGGCCCTGATAGGGTGCAGTGTTAGGAATCTAAGCAGCTTAAGTTACTTGCGCAACTCCACCTGCGGGTCTTCCTGGAAATGGTCCCATGGGGGGGCTGGGTGCAAGCCCTCCCCGTAACAACGGGCATTCAGAGGCATGATGCCCTTCAGTCTTACATCCTATACACCAAACTTGTTCACGACCAACCTTAGGTGTAGTAAGCTCCTGTATCTTCTCTGTGAGTGCAACAATTTGATTCTTAACTTGGGAGAAGTCCGGGCCGTGTTAGTGCCAGTTACTGTGGTTTTAGCGTTGCCAGGATATCCAGTCATGGATTCAATTCTCATTGCCTGCTCTAAAGCCTCTCTAGGATTAACAATCTTCTGCTGCATCAAAGGGATCCGAGTCAGAGGAAGTAGCCCTTGAATAAACCATTCTTTATGCTGGGTGTCATGGATGCGGAATGTAAGCCTACCCATGAGATCCCAGAACCTTTGCGCATACTTCCATTTTTTTAAAAGTAAACACGTTATATAAATGTAATAGTATTTAAAGAAGTATTGTAAATGCCCTACCTTGGTTTTTATCATGGCACATTTTTTAATCAAGTTTACTTCAACTGAAATTTAGGAAATTACTCACTGAAATTACTGTAATTGCATATTTGAGTTGTTGGGTCTGTATAATCTTGGTGTGAAATAATTTTTTCTAAGGTGTATAATCTTGGTGCCTTAGAAATTTAGAAATTTTGCATGGAGTATAATCTTAGTGTTTAAAAAATTTAAATATTTTTTAGGTGTTGTTTCAGAAATTATTTCATAAATTCAGAAATTTTTTCAAGGTGTATAATCTTGGTGTTTTAGAAATTTAGAAATTTTTCATGGTGTATAAACTTAGTGTTTCCGTGTATAATCTTGGTGTCTCATAAATTTATAATTTTTTCATGGTGTATAATTTTAGTGTTTCAAAAATTTAAAAGTTTTAGGTGTTGGTGTTTCATAAATTATTTCAAAAATTTTAAAAGTTTTTTAGGTGTTGTTTCAGAAAATATTTCATAAATTCAGAAWTTTTTTCAAGGTGTATAATCTTGGTGTCTCAGAAATTTAGAATTTTTTTATGGTGTATAAACTKAGTGTTTYCATGTATAATCTTGGTGGTCCAAGGTCAAATTGCAAATGACGAAAGTGCAAAATGTGTATCAGAGAATTGTTGGGTGCAAAATGTATATGGTGGAAATGTTGGGTGCAAGATGTATATCACGAAACAAACGGGACATGAAAAATGAAAAATAAAATTAAATATGAATAATTAATTGAATAAAATTTAACAAAACATTATCACATATTAATAATGAATACGAAAATAGTATATACAAGTATATATCCATTTTAACTCTAGAGTCAAGAAGTATCAATTTCTAGGTACAAAACTTTACTATCGTAAACAAAATCAAAATTCCAAAATTCCAAATTTACATTTAAAAACATTAAAAATAATATTGAATAAAATTTAAATAATTGTTTATATTATTCTTTAAGTAAAAAATGTTATAGCATTATATAAATTACTATAAATCTTGGTACAATGTTATAATATTCTATAAATTACTAAATCTCATGTTGTTGATACACAAGCATGACTATAAATGTGAGAACCCCGCCAACCCACTCACCGTGTCACATCTATTTTATTCTACTATATTTTTATACATGCATTTCATTTCCTTTGGTGCAATAACTTAATATATATAATTTTATGTGTATTTATCTTTTCTGTCTTTTATACTTAACCAATTTCTCGTTTTTCTTTTCCTTGTACTTTATCTTTCTTGTTACTTAGTCGTTTTTCCGAAAGTTACGGAAGTGTTTTGTCTACAAAATGTGTATCACAGAATTGTTGGGTGTAAAATGTATATGATGGAAACGAAACATGGGGGACATGAATATCCATTTTAACTCTATAGTTAAGAATGATCAATTTCTAGGTACAAACTTTATTATCATAAACAAAATCAAAATTTCAAAATTTCAAATTTACATTTAAAAACATTAAAAATAATATTGAATAAAATTTAAATAATTGTTTATACTATTCTTTAAGTAAAAAGTGTTATAGAATTATATAAATTACTCTAAATCTTGGTACAATGTTATAATATTCTATAAATTACTAAATCTCATTATTCTACTATATTTTTATAAGTATATGACATAATTGCTGGGTGCAAAATGTATATGATGGAAGTGTTGGGTGCAAGATGCATATCACAGAACACTAGGGACATGAAAAATGAAAAATAAAAATTAATATGAATAATTAATTGAATAAAATTTAACAAAACATTATCACATATTAAAAATAAATATGAATAATTAATTGAATAAAATTTAACAAAACATTATCACATATTAATAATGAATTCGATATTTAATATTAATATTATAGGATATATATCATTAATTTTACTTTATAGTTTATTTATTAATATTAATATAAAATAGTATATCCAAGTATATATCCATTTTAACTCTATAGTCAAGAATGATCAATTTCTAGTTACAAACCTTTATTATTATAAATAAAATCAAAATTCCAAAATTTCAAATTTACATTTAAAAACATTAAAAACAATATTGAATAAAATTTAAATAATTATGCTATTGCATTTCATTTCCTTTGGTGCAATATCTTTATATATATATATATATATATGTGTGTGTATTTATCTTTTCCGTCTTCTATACTTAACCAATTTTCCGTTTCTTTTTTCCCTTCACTTTATCTTTCTCGTTACTTAGTCATTTTTTCGAAAGTTGTAAACCTGGGTAGAGTGAAGTTTGCGAGTTTCAGTGGTCCGGGGTCGAATTGCAAATGACGAAAGTGTTGTCTGCAAAATGTGTATCATGGAATTGCTGGGTGCAAAATGTATATAACAAAAGTGTTGGGTGCAAGATGTATATCATGAAACAAGAGGGACATTAAAATTGAAAAATAAAAATAAATATGAATAATTAATTGAATAAAATTTAACAAAACATTATTACATATTAATAATGAATACCATATTTAATATTAATATTATAGGATAGATATAATTAATTTTACTTTATAGTTTATTTATTAATATTAATATAAAATAGTATATATAAAGTATATATCCATTTTAACTCTAGAGTCAAGAATGATCAATTTCTAGTTACAAACCTTTATTATCATAAACAAAATCAAAATTCCAAAATTACATTTAAAAACATTAAAAACAATATTGAATAAAATTTAAATAATTGTTTATACTATTTATTAAGTAAAAAATGTTATAACATTATATAAATTACTATAAATCTTGGTACAATGTTATAATATTCTATAAATTACTAAATTTCATGTTGCGGTCTATTGGATTAATGATACATAAACATGACTACAATTGTGAACCCTCACTCCCCCAACTCGTTGTCACATCAATTTTATTCTACTATATTTTTATAAGTATATGACAAAATTGTTATGTGCAAAATGTATATGATGGAAATGTTGGGTTCATGCAAAATGTATATGATGAAAGTGTTGGGTTCATGCAAAATGTATATGATGAAAGTGTTGGGTTCAATATGTATATCACAGAACACTCGCGACATGAAAAATGAAAAATAAAAATAAATATGAATAATTAATTGAATAAAATTTAACAAAACATTATCACACATTAATAATGAATGAATGATATATATATATATATATATATATATATATATATATATATAGTAGTGGGGAATAGACGATCCTCGTCATCTACCACTATCCCCGTCATCTACCACTATAACTGCAGGTTCATCTACTACTATCCCGTCATCTACCACTATCCCCGTCATCTACCACTATAACTGCAGGTTCATCTACTACTATCCCCGTCATCTACCACTATAACTGCATCTACTACTATCCCCGTCATCTACCACTATAACTGCAGGTGCAACTACTCAGCCTGCAAGAATGGAGCACAAGTAAATGGGGGTGAGAATCAATCTTAAGACCTCATTTTTACATAAAATGAAAAATAAAAATAAATATGAATAATTAATTGAATAAAATTTAACAAAACATATTAACATATTATTAATGAATACTATATTTAATATTAATATTATAGGATATATATCAATAATTTTATTTTATAGTTTATTTATTAATATTAATATAAAATAATAAATACAAGTATATATCCATTTTAACTCTAGAGTCAAGAATGATCAATTTCTAGGTARAAACCTTTATTATCATAAAMAAAATCAAAATTCCAAATTTACATTTAAAAATATTAAAAATAATATTGAATAAAATTTAAATAATTGTTTATACTATTCTTTAAGTAAAAAGTGTTATAACATTATATAAATTACTATAAATCTTGGTAGAATGTTATAATATTCTATAAATTACTAAATCTCATGTTGTTGTCACTCGCACTCGTGATACATAAGCATGACTATAAATTTCACTCCGACTCGTGATACATAAGCATGGATATAAATGTGAACCAGCTAGTCCGCCAATAGGCTCACCGTGTTACACCTATTTTATTATACTATATTTTTATAAGTATATGAATGAATTCTTGAGTGCAAAATATATATGACAGAAGTCTTGGGTGCAAGATGTATATCACGGAACACTCAAGACATGAAAAATGAAAAATAAAAATAAATATTTTTAATTAATTGAATAAAATTTAACAAAACATTATCACATATTAATAATGAATAGAATATTTAATATTAATATTATATAATATATATCATTAATTTTACTTTATAGTTTATTTATTAATATTAATATAAAATAGTATATACAAGTATATATCCATTTTAACTCTAGAGTCAATAAGGATCAATTTCTAGGTGCAAACTTTTATTATACTATTCTTCTTTATATTTTTAAAAACATGAAAAATAATATTGAATAAAACTTAAATATTTGTTTATACTATTCTTTAAGTAAAAAACGTTATAACATTATATAAGTTACTATAAATCTTGGTACAATGTTATAATATTCTATAAATTACTAAATCTCATGTTGGGGTACTAGTGATACATAAGCCATCTACTTTATTCTACTATATTTTTATACTTATATGATAAAATTATTGGGTGCAAAATGTACATGACAGAAATGTTGAGTGCAAGATGTATATCAAGAAACACAAGAGACATTAAAAATGAAAAACAAAAATAAATATGAATAATTAATTGAATAAAATTTAACAAAACATTATCGCATATTAATAATGAATACAATATTTAATATTAATATTATAGGATAGATATCATTAATTTTACTTTATAGTTTATTTATTATTATTATTATAAAATAGTATATACAAGTATATATCCATTTTAACTCTAGAGTCAAGAATGATCAATTTCTAGGTACAAACGTTTATTATCATAAACAAAATCAAAATTCAAAAGTTCCAAATTTATATTTAAAAGCATTAAAAATACAATTAAATAAAATTTAAATAATTGTTTATAGCATTATATAAATTATTATAAATCTTGGTACAATGTTATAATATTCTATAAATTATTAAATCTCATGTTGCGGTCAGTTGGACTGATGATATATACGCATGACTATAAATGTGAACCCGCCAGTCCGCAAACCCAAGTCACATCTATTTTATTCTACTATATTTTATACGTATATGATAGAATTGTTGGGTGCAAAATGTAGATAACGGAAGTGTTGGGTGTAATATGTATATAAGGAAATAGGGGGACATGAAAAATGAAAAATAAAAATTCAAGTCTCCATAATACACTCATGGTAAGATTCTATAATTTTTCATTTTCTTGCTTCAACTCTCTTCACATTGATTTCTACGAATTGTATACAAGATAATATCACCAAATAATTGTACCAACAATTAAATTGTTCTGTAAATTAACTTTTAATTTACTTTTAATTAACTCAACAAATTAACTTTTAAGCAGAGACTACTCTTATTTTCATAAAGATAAATTCATAAAATATAAAACTTTTAGACATTCACAAACCTAAAGGGGATACTATATTGGGCTATTGAGCTTTGATATTGAGCTTTGACTTTAGATTAGTCATATATGATTTGAATTTAATTAAGTATTTCCTTCTCAGTTCATGTGACTTAGATATTTGAGCATGATATAGATATCATGCTTTTAAAGAAATTACGTAGAATGTGTTTGTTTAATATGATTGTGTTAGTACACAAGGTTTAATATATTTACATACTTATATAGTTCTATATAATTATGGTGTCTTATGGATTATATATATATATATGTGTGTGTGTGGTGTTTGATGGATATTTATGTGGTTTTATATTTTTTTAATTATTTTATAAAATTATTATTAATATATATATATATATATATATATATATATATATATTGAAAATATGATGGAGGTTGTATAATTGGATGACGAGAATATATGTAGTCGTCTTGTCTTTTTTTAATTCTCATCATCCAACAATGTAGTCATCGATTGCTAACTATGTAACTAGAGTTTGGAATTCAGTGAATAAGAGGGTACACCCAAGTGAGATGAATGAGGAGTATTGACTTAGCCACTTTGAGAAACCCCACATGGCTGGTTTGGAGTCTAAAAATGTTATTAACACAATAAATAAACAACCAACATCTCTATTCAAGCTTACATACATCTCAATTGGGAGAAGAAAGCTGTCACTGCCAAGGTTGAAATCAAGATACTATTAAAACTTCACCATGTAACTAACCCATCCTTCACCATGTAACTAGAAGTAGAAGTAGAGAGTCCAATAACTAGAACTAGAGAGGGTAGAATTGCGATCATCATCAATTCAAGATATTGCCCAATTCTTGTAGTAGGTTCTTTCTTTCAAGGAATGAGATCGAATTGTAACATCCTGCTCTTGCGCGCACTGAGCAAACTTATTCTTTGAGGACACTTGCTTGCAAGTGATCCAGATTATTATACTATTGGGCGTATGATTATGATTATGAGGCATTATGGATATGATGACATGTTATTTTGTTGTTTTGACATAGACAAGTGCTATTGA
>JASDQU011293962.1:0-10207 GCA_032191745.1 Picea mariana
AAACTTGCGCACCAAACTGCAACTGCAGTGCGCACCAAACTGCAGAACTTCAATTCTGAGATGCTGTCAAATGAGAATTGGCGCCCTGTATTTATAGTAATCCTGCTAGTTTGATGGGGCCGACTTCTCCTTTTGGGTATGTGTCTGTTCAGTATATTATTATTAATTCTGGTCGACTTCTTCTCTTGGAGGATAATAGCCTAATATAAATTATCTTCTTGAGCCGACAAGGCTTCTAGGGTTATTACCAATTCATTAGGGTTTCTCTTGCTTCCCGGAGTCTTCTATTCTCGTCAGGTTCACACGTGGGGGTAAATACCTCCCGCAGCTACCATAATATTAACAACCAGACCTCCGTGACAAGAGTCCAATGTATTCTACAAGATTATTCTTACACATGAAACTAAACAGTCATTGTCCAGAATCCATATAAGATGAACCACAGACAACATGTAGCTTCTCTATCTTGGTTACTGTTTGGTGCCAAGGATAAATGATGAAATGTTCAAGTCTTCTACAAGCCTTCATGATTGATCCATTTGAGGGGTAAGTTTACTACTTGGAAGGAAGATGTTCTAGGGTTTCTGTCCTTATTCCTTTGTTGGTTTGGTGATTACTTTCTACCATGCTTGGTTTTTTCTTTGGTTCCCTAGCAAAAGTATCAAGTACGTTCATCAAATCATAATTGATCTTGTTGGTGAATGTTTTTCCATCGAGGCCCCCTTTTTGTAGACCTTGATGTTCATTGTTAATCTTGATTGGGTGGAGGATTGTTCTTACTCTTGGTTCTAATCCCCAAGCCCTAATCCTTGAATGCATGAGCCAACTCTTTAGAGGGTTTTCGCTTGACCTCATTTCCGTTTGATTCACCTTGACTCCATTTCCTTAGTTGGATTTGACATTGATATCTCTATCTCCTTCGATCACTTATTTTAAAACCCCCAAATCCCCAAAACACCATTTTACTAAGGCCACTCTCAACCTCACCTGGTGCCTCATTGCTTGGTTTTAGTAATCCTATTAGGGATACCCCCCTTGAGCTGAAGGAGGGCTGGCCTAAAGCGTAGAGGATAGGTTACTGAGGTGATAGTGGTGACCGTCCTAACAGTTTCCCTTGACTTGTACCTTGTGGATTAGGGATTTTATCATTAAGTACAATTTGAGTGGTAACACTTATTACCTTTTATGTTTATCAATATGGTAATGCATTAATGATTTAACCATATTTAAATGTGTGGATTACACCATTCTCAATACTCCCTGATACACCGAACATAGGGTTATAGATAGAAATGATGAAATACAAATGAGAGTGGATTTATGGATACTCAACGCAATATAGGGTCAACCATAGTTTTGGAAAGAGGAGTAGGTTTATGTCGATACCCAAATTGATAAAGCTCTGTCATAGGAGAAATGCAAATGTGAGTGGGTTTATGATTATCCATCTCGATACAAGTGAGTGTGAGTTGATGGCATTAGATAAATTTTGAGGTAAAAAATGGGCCAAAAAACAAAAAATGTTCTATCAACATCAACTTTAAAAGAAAGAATAGGATTCAAGATGATGATCTCAACCATAAGGTTAATAGTTTTGGAGGGAAATAAAGAAAAATACCTTTGTTATTGTATTTTCGACTTTTCTCGTTATATGTTTACTCAAATTTCATGTGTAGGAACTCATTGGATGTGGAATTAAATTTTGTATCCAACGATTATCCACTCTGCATACTTTTGATTGACCCACAATGAGATAAACTAGAAACATTTAAAAAATGTGGGCACTCATTGGATGTGGAACTAAATCCTGCATTCAACGAGTACCCACTCTGCATACTTTTGATAAACCCCTAGTGGGATAAATTGGAAATACATAAACAAGTGTGTTTCTTAAACCACATATTTATGATCTTCTACAAGCCTATGTACAACTTTCAGGCTTTGATATGGGTCATTATAGTCAATGTGCCCAACTCCATACAATCATCTCTTACTTGTGTTTGAGGTAGAATATAAGAAGTGGGAACACTCCTCCATCCAAGGGCACAAAATTGCTCTGAGTATGGAAGAAGCTAGTAATACACCTTTGGGTTGATATCTTATAATGGTGACATCACTAAGTAGGTTTGAACCCCCTATGAGTCCTCAACATGACATAGTTTGGTCCCTGGGTGGTGCAACGCAAGGAACAATGTTGGAAGATGGTTCAATTGGACAATGAATGCCTCTGAGATTTGGAGGAAATACTCAAAGTAAAAGGCTAGTTAAGGGGTAAGAGGCCCGAATGGTGCAATTCAAAAGTCTTGGATGAAGCTCATACAAATATCTCCCTTGATTGTAGAATTAATCTTCTTCTTTAAGGGGAGGAGGTGGATGGGTATTAATGAAGATTGAGTAGGGAGGGAGACTAAATTGAAATGCCTATTGTTTGCAGTATTGAACATGCCTTAAAAAACCAAACATGCTAGCAGCAAGAATGATCTAAGGATGCAAGTCTCTTAAGAGAGCAAAGCCCTAAAAAAGTGTATCTATCACACCATGAGGATTGGTCTACCATTTCTCATATTTTATGAAGGTGGATGATAACCCTAAAAGTAGTATTTAGAAGAAGGGGATATACACCAAACTTTGCCTATACAATGTGCTAAGGGACAACCTTTTTTCATTTAATAAGAATTTGAAGCATGACAGTCTAGACCCTCTCAATGTTAGACTACTCTTAGAGCTATATACAAAATTGGTTTAGTAATAACATCAAAGGGATCAATCTAGGATCCTATGCCTTGGAAATGAAGTTGGAAGCATTATCTCTCAAACATGGACAAGGAAGCATGCCCCTTGCACACAAGTGGATGGATGGAGGTTTCAAATTGAAGGTGGGACTTGTTTCCGCCTTTATACACACCTGGGTAACGTGGAAGAAATCTTCAATCCACTTGGTGTGTCCTTGGGGGCAAGTTAGAGTTAAGGTGTTGTCACCTAATCCTCAACTCCTTCGTCTAGGCCAACTCCTAGCGAAACCAAGGGGGGGTAGTCCCTAAAGAAAATAATCTAAGGCTTGAACTAATCTAAGTACAAGAAGTAAATCTATGAGTTTATTGCAAAAGACAATATGTAAAGTAAATTTACTCTAAGAGCATATATCAATCAACCACCACAATATACATAAAGAAGTACTTGCATGAAAAGGATACTTAAGATAACAAGATGCAAGTAAATAAGGAAATACTTCAAGATTAAATATAAGTGCTTGAGAAATAAAAGTACTTGAAGCAAATGACTTTGTATAGTGTGAAATGAGACCAATGCCTTAAAAGTATCGTCGGCAGTTGTTGTACACATCTTTTATTAAATTGTCTTTTGAAGGTAGATTAATGCGATTGTAAAAGTAAAACAAACTAAACTAAATTTGGCCTCTAGAGAGGTTATCCCTTTAGCTCAAAGATTTGCTGAGAACTTGCCGAAACCTAATGGTTTCACCAACAAGCCCACTAGAGGTGTCAGAGGTCCAACACTGACGGGAACAAGCCCGAGGTATTCAATGAAACTTCACACACTCCCCCTAGGCGGTTCTTCAAACCAAGCAATAGTCCTCTTTTGAGATTGTCCTATTATTACTGCTCCACATTGACTAGCCCAATATGTATGGAACTTACTCCCAGAAGATCGAGACAAGCTCGCAACTGAAGGGTTAGGAACAACACTGGGAGGTGAGGGGAAATGTTTATTTTAAACAATAGAGTAAACTGATGAAAATGAAATGTTTTCTAATTACTAAGTCTTCACTGACCAACCTCTTGCGAGGAGCCGAGGAGACAGTTTATTTTTCGACTTTGAAATTGCATAAAGTAAAGCTGCAAAAAAACAAATCTAATCTAACAATTAAAATATTACTTCCCAAATTGAAATCTAATCTATGTGAAGGTTGTTGTTGTGCTTTGTTATGAATTAAAAGATTAACTTTAGCTTATGTTTAGGTGTGAAAATTGATTCTAAGCTAAAATTGCAGAAATGACACAATCACCAAAACTCCGTTCTTCCTAGGGGGGATGAAGAGTGGGAGCTTGTGGCCCCACTGATTTTATTAATGAAATTACAAAACTCTTTTTTGGAATGACTTGTGACCATTCATTAGGGGGTCAAAGGTGTTTACAAGGTTTTACAAATTTTTATTGAAGAAAGGGGGGCTCCCGGATGCTCCAAATCCGCCCAAAATGGACATAGTTTCCTCTTATCTGTTCACCAACCTGCACAAAACAACAAACAGACAATGACAAAAGATGGCCAAAAACACTTTGGAAGTGTCTTTGGTTATTAGTATGAAAACCCAAAAATTGACTAAGTAAAACTAGTGAAAAAATTGCAAAAGGAACTAAGAAGAGCAAGCTCAAAAACTTGTCTCCTTAGGATCTATGTTTGTTGTTTTAAAACAAAAAAATAAAATCACTCTAATTGCCAAATATGGAATTAAAAGATCTTTAAAATAAGTCAACTTTTAGCCTCTAAAAATTTCGAAGTAAATTACTTGCTAAAAATGGCGCTTCTCGAGCTAGATCTAGCTTAAGATGATAAAATGAAAATGAAATCTAGATCTAACTTTTAATTTCACTTACTAACTTAGATATGAAGGATTTTGAAATCTGATATATATCTAAGATAAAGTAAGCAACTAGTAACCCAAATAGATTTAGAGAAAAAATGAGATAAGGGAGAAAGAATGCCAGATGGAAGCCAACTTTGCGCTACGGGGTCTCTTTGATGTATTGAAGAGGGAATCCTTCCGATTAGATGGACTTGAAGGTGTTGGAAACTCAAGCTAGAGTCTTCTAGTCCTCCAAATTAGAGATCCTGCAAACTTAATACAATCTTGCAAAGAAATTGTTAAAAGTAGAAGCATCCACTTCCTACACATTCAATCAGAAAATATGAATTCAAACAAGAATGACATGAAATCATAGATTAAACATGCTACAATAAGATCTAGTAATGCAATCTAGCTCACTAATATCTTATTGAAGGATTAATAACAAATACAATTGCAAGAATAAAGGTTTACCATAATCTCAACACATCCACAAAGAAGAATGACATCCACACATTAGCACAAGACACCAAGAGTGACCTCCAAAGTCGTCAAATTTTATTCTACAATAGCTCGAAAGTGAATTACAACAACATAACTTTGCATAACCAAATCTGAATACAAAGGGAGAAATAGCTCCATTATATAGCAAGAGGATGAGAGAGCTCAAAGGAGGAGGGCACACCACTTGTAGAGGGAGGGCACACCACTTGGAAGAATGTGATGTGACAAGTGTGAGGGCCAAGAGAGACACCACACCATTCTACCCACCAATGCACCACTTGCAAGGAAGAAGAATGAAGGGAGGGGCGACACATGGCCCAAGGGAGGTGAGATCCTCCTTGGGATGTGCGCTCTTCTTGGAAAATGCAGCACACAAGGGAGAGAGGGCGCACCCTCTCATTGGGATCTCCTCCCAATGCCACCTCAATCACTCCAACTAACTCCTAGCTCAAACTCTAACTCAAAGATGCTTCCCTTTGACTGCCACATAACCTTTTAGGCTTTATTTCACTAAACATATGTCAAAACATGTTTTTGACAACTTTGCTAAAATTTAGCATTTCTGATTTTTTATGTCTTTTGGGGCTTTTGTGGGTAGAATTATCTTTTTAGTGATTAAAATCATTAATACTCACAAAAGTGGGTACTTAGGTAAAGTGGGTTCTCTAGGTTAAAAAATGAGCAACCCGAAGGTATATGATGCCTCCTAGTACCACTTTTTTAATACAACTTCAAATTACAATTAAAAAATTCCGTTTTACGGGAATTTTTTTATTAACTGAATATATATATATATCCTAAGGGGGACTTAGCACATTTCCATGAAACTCTAGGAGGATGTTTATCATGGTAATATACATTAGACACTAGGCTTAGATGACCATGCTAAGGCCTAACCATGAGTATATACTCCAGCTTTGGAGGATTTGAGTGAAAAAACTCGGAAATTATAAATTGCTTGAACATAATATAATTAACTAGTAAAAAAACACTCTAGAGTAACAACTCATGTCTAAGTCTTAAGAGGCTAAACCTTTTACAAAATTCATCATGCAACATCTCTTATTACAATTCCCCGCAGGGTATGGAAACGTGGTAAAAAAGTTTAAAAAGGGGCCATAATGACCGATTGGACTTCTGAACTCTGAACTTTGAACAAGTGATTGTTCAATCTTTGGCGGCTCAACTGCAAGTGCATCCTAGTGCAACTTGGTGGATAACATTGGCTCCATATGGGGACGTGTGCTTGATGTTCAAAGAAGGAGAGCATGCGAGAATCCATAATCAATATCCTACATCACTAACATCTCGCGAAAAACAACATCAACAACACATGTATATGAAAACCAAGTATAAATTGAAGTTGCACAACTAAAATACATTTATATACAAGATATAATACAAAATAAGAATGTGAATACAAATTATTATACATTTATATATAGGCTAAAGTACAAAAGAAGAAATTGAATACAAACTATTATACATTTATATACAAGCTAAAGTACAAAAGAAGAAAGTGAACATAAATTACAAGGAAAGAATATGAAAGTAAAAATACAGAGGAAAGGGTTAGAGATACGTTACAAAAGATGCCCCATGGGCATCAGATGACTGCGGTGAAGACCGATTCAAGGTGGAGCCCTTTCACTAGCAGATTTAGCTTTATGTCGCCCAACTGATTGAGATGAGTTGTCAGAAGACTTCTGCACTTTACCCTGCTTTCTGATATTCTGATGTAAACCCTTTTTCTTAGTTCTCAACCACTTGATCAAAGTTTCTTTGAATCCTTTCTGGTGAAGTTGTCTTTGTGCTAAGCGAAAAGATTTAAAGTTTGTTGATTTTAATTTTTCCTTAAAAGGCTTGTCATAATCTTCCATGGGGATGACATGTTGACTATCATTAACTTCCTCATCATCCTTACAATCTTCTACCAGATTTGTTCCATTTTTTCTTTTCTTTTTATGCTTTTTAGGCTTGCCTTGTTTGTTGAAGGTATCTTCTTTATCAACATAAATTTTCCCAAGTTCTAAGACATCTGGAATAGATGGCCCAAAAATCATGTCCAACTCTTCCTGACATCCTAACTGATTCATCTGAAAGCTTGCAAATTGATACTGACCCAACTGACAAATCCAACTCTGTTCCCGATTCTGAAGGTAACTCATCAAACCCTGTTTCACTTGGATCTTCTTCAAGAAAAATACCATAAAAAGAATCCATGGTATTCTAAACATTACAAACATTTGGGAGTTCATCCTTAAATTTCTCTTTGACAGGTGCTAGAAAATTAGACTGTATATCATAATTTCCAATGTCATGCATATGGTACACAAATTCGTTCATGGGTTCTTTAGGATCCTCAACATGATATTTCCTTTCATTCTCCCTATGCAACTTGACAATTTTTTTTTCGGAAGAAGGAATAGTAGCATATGATAAATCCATCTGCAAAGAACCTCCCAAAGTAGCACCCCACTTTCTAGATAAGAGCATACCCCATGCATCAGGTACATCAATGACAAGTATGTCCATGGGGAATGTGATGTTAGGATAAGCTTCCAACTTGACTAGTAGATTTAAGATTATCTCATGTGTTTCAATTTTCTTGGAATCCATGGCACATACATTGTGATAAGGCCTTGTGATGCTCAAATTCAAAAGATTCCTAACATTCTTGGTGATGATATTTGAAGAAGCCCCTGAATCATACATACAATTGTGTAAATGAAGACCATTGATCATTAAAGACACAAAGAAAGGTGGGTGATCTTCCTTTGTCCAATTTTTACTATTTAAAATAACAGGGGCATCCACTTGATGCTCTTGAGACTTGTACTTCCCAAGATTTCTCTCATTAGGACCTTCAATTGCTTTTAATAACTTATCCTTTTGTGAAGGTATCTTAATGAGACCGGATACTCAAACCAAGACCTTAGCATTTGATATCCAATTTCCCAAGTCAAGATTTAGATCTTCAGTTGGAGTCACTACTTTGGGAATGTTTTGATGTGAAGTATCTGCATTCCCTTTTCTCTGATAGGTTAACCCTTTATGTTTTGCCATCACTAAAATCTGTTTTGGAGAAGGCTTCTCACCATACAATCTAGTCACATTATCCATCTTTAAGTCCTCTTTATTTTTACTTAATTCCTTATTTTGATTCTGTTGCTGTCCTTATACACACTTGCAAATGTGGGCTAAGTCCAACCCACTTAGTGTGTCCTTGGAGGTACAATGCCTAGGTTCAAGCCCACTGTCACCTCAATTTGAACCTCTTCTGTCTAGGCTTACTTCTAGGGAAGCCAAGGGGGGTAGACCCTAGTTACTATGTGAAATTAAAAGTTAATTCTAGGAGTTGATTTTAGTTGATTAATGTTAAAATATTGTGTAACTCCAAAGAATATTCTTATCCCCTTTTGTGGATAAAGATAACATATATTTATTATTGATTAGATCAATCCCCTTTTGTGGATTGATCATGTCGGGCATTGTAATTGACCAAATCCCCTTTTGCGGATTGGTCAAACCCTAATTGTAATAGGCTAAATAAGAAGCCGGGCCCAGAATATATTAAAGAGGCCCCATAATATATTAAAGGTGGTTATAACCACCCAGAAGAAGAAGTCGCCCCTGCTAGTGAAGAGACACTTCCACATGTGCCAGAATTGTATAAATAAGAGAGGCCAACACCTCATTTAGACACACACTCAACTAGTGCGCAAGTATTGAAGGAAGCTGCAGTGACCAGTTGCCGGAAGAAGGAAGAGAGAGAGAGGCACATCCTTGGGAGAGGAATTTCTGTGTTGTTTGGTTCATTATCTTGGCATTGCATTGACTATCTATATTAAGGAAGTTTTGCTGGGTTTTCTTCCCCTTCAGGGTTTCCCAGGATAAATGCTGGTGTACTCTTGTGATTGTGTTTCTCTTAGTGATCCTGTCTATGCTATTGTTATCTAGTAAATAGAATGGTAACCTAATAATAGCTTAAACTTTAACATGGTTTTAGTGCTAAGCTGAAGAGAGCATCTTTCACAGGAAAAAGAAAAACGCCACTGTTGTCATACATGAAAATCAAGGTTTTTTTATTAAAGAGGGTTTTCAGCCTCAAATCCATCTAGAAAGGTGCGCCCTACCTCAAGGAAAATTTTGGCATCCTCAACGCACTTTTTCAGTGGCTAGATCTCCCGGAAAGTGAAACCCTAGTTTTCACAAAGTACCAGTGTACCAGAAGCACCAGAAAACCAGAAGCACCAGAAAACCAGAAGCACTAGTCCAGAGATCCGCAGATCAATTTTGGAGCGGTAAAAGTTGGATTTTCTGAAATCTAAACACACCAGGCTACTCGCCTCGGTCCAACGCATCTTTTGGTGAGTTCAGTTTTCAGATCCAAGTAATTTGATTTTTTTATTATTTCTATAGCCCGGAGGGCTAGGGTTTCTTCTACAAGAAAGAATGGCTACCAACATGAGGGTAGAAGACATGCTAGAAGGATCTAGAAACTTCAGATCTTGGAAGCATAGGTTGCAGATGATTCTAGACGAGAATGATCTCCTAGAACAAGTTACAGTGGGTGTACCAAAACTAGATGAAGAAGAGAAAAAGACCAAGCATAAGAAGAATGAAAAGAAAGCAAAGAGAATCTTGTTAGATTCAGTAAAAGATCACTTGATCCCTCATATATCCAAACTACAAACAACAAAGACATTAGCTGGAATCTTACCTTAAGAAATCAGCTTCGTAATATGAAGATGGACAGCTCAGAATCTGTCACATCCTATCTTATGAGAGTTTCTCAGATCAGAGATCAGCTTGCAGCTATTGGAGATGTCATTAGTGACAAAGAACTTGTAACCACAACCCTAAATGGGTTTCTAACATTTTGGATTCCTTTTGTACAAGGAATGTGTTCAAGAAGAAAGTTACCCAAGTTTGATAAGTTATGGGCAGATTGCACACACGAAGAATCTAGACTTGCAGACCAACATAAGAGATGAATTGTCGATGAAGAGGAAGCTCTTATAGTTCAAAAGAACAAAAGAAGTTCCTTCAGGAAGAACAATAAAGAAGCTAACTCCATAAGAGTTCCAGACAAGAAGAAAGATGTTTCAAAGATCAGAT
>JASDQU011309904.1:0-25287 GCA_032191745.1 Picea mariana
ACGCAGGCAGGTCCACGAACATCTCAGGGAGTAGCTAGTAGGGGCAGGGGTTCCAGGGGAAGGAACTCATTTTAGAGACCATCATAGAGAAGTACACAAGTTCAATCTCGGGTTACATGTTGGGGATGTGGAGGACCCCATTACCAGCTTGACTACCCAGAGTTTCAAGAAGGATTTGTGCATAGAGAAGGAAAGGCCCCGATGGGAAGAGTAAGTGGTAGCCACCAGATTTATGCAACAATTAATAATAGCTAGACAGAACATCAATCCATGGTGGTGGAGTCGTCGGGTACGCTAAATGATATCAATGTTAGATATCTATTTGATTTTGATGCTACAAATAGTTTCATTTCACCATTTGCATTAGAAAAGAGTGGGCTGGTAGCCTATGAGCATGATGACTTTAAACAAGTTGAGATGGCTTGGGGGGGAAAACAAGCAGTAGGACCTAGCATTGATAATTGTCTAGTAGACCTGGGGGTGTGTACTACCTGGTTGAAAGTATACGTCACTACTCTTGGGGCGTATGACCTAATCATTGGAATGGATTGGTTAGAATCCCATCGAGCTATGGTAGATTGTTTCGCAAAAAGGGTGCTTTGTGTTGATGACAAAGGAAGGCCAGTAGAGATCCAGGGTGTACGGAGAAAGGTTTCTCTACTCTTTATCTCAAATATGAAGGTTAAGCGGTTCATGAGGCAAGGGTGTCGACTTTATGTAGTGGAAGAAGTGAGTGAAAGGAAAGGACTCTCCTTAGATCAGTAGCTAGTATTGTCAGAATTTAAAGATGTTTTTCCGAACGAGTTACCAGGGTTAACTCCTGAGAGGGAGCTTGATTTTACTATTGAGCTAAAACCTGGTGCAGAACCAATTTTCAAGACTCTGTATAGAATGACAGCGCCAGAACTGTGTGAGTTGAAGATGTAGTTGAAAGAGATACTTGACTTAGGGCTAATAAGGCCCAATGTCTCACCTTGGGGTGCACCAGTAATATTTGTGAAGAAGAAGGATGGTTCCCTACGAATGTGCATAGATTACAGGGACTTGAACTATGCTACAGTGAAAAATAGGTACCCAATGCCACGAATAGGTGATCTCTTCGATCAGATTAAAGGAGCAACGATATTCTCAAAGATTGATTTGCAATCAAGGTATCACTAGATAAGGATTAAGGAATATGATATTCCTAAAACTGTCTTTCAAACTCGGTTTGGGGATTACGAGTTCATTGTAGTACCTTTTATATTGACCAATGCGACAGCAGTATTCATGAGCCTCATGAATGGTGTATTCCAGAAGTACTTAGACTGCTTTGTACAAGTCTTTCTAGATGATATCCTCATCTATTCCAAGAATGAAAGAGAACATGAGGAACACTTATGAGTGGTGTTGTCCTGCCTTAGAGAAAACAAATTATATGGGAAGTTATCGAAGTGTTCCTTCTTCCAAAAATAAATTCACTATTTAGGGCATATCATTTCCGGTGAAGGAATCTCTATGGGCCCAGAAAAGGTAAAGGCCATTATGGAGTGGCAAGTGACGAAAACTGCTCATGAGGTAAGAAGCTTCATGGGGCTAGCGGGTTATTCTTGAAGATTTGTGGAAGGTTTCTCTAAAATAGAGAAACCCATCACCACTTTGCAGCGCAAGGGGGTCAGGTATGAATGGACAGAAGAATGTGATAGTGCATTCATCGAGCTTAAAATGTTACTAACTGGTGCACCAATTCTATGAGTGCTAGATATGGAAAAGGACTTAACAGTCTGCTCGGATGCCTCGAAGCAAACGTTGGGGTCCAGGATAATGCAGGATGGAGGAGTGATAGTTTATGCATCAAGGAAGTTGAAGAAACATGAGGAACTTTACGCTACTCATGATTTAGAGTTGGTAGCAGTAATGCTAGCTCTAAAAATTTGGAGGCACTATCTAGTAGGGCGAAACTTTGAACTCAAAATGGACCATCAAAGTTTAAAACATCTCTTCTCTCAAAGGGATCTGAATGCCAGGAAAAGGAGATGGAGTGAGTTCATGAGTGAGTACGATTTTGGTATTTCATATATCAAGGGAAAAGAGAATGTGGTTGCGGATGCCTTGAGTAGGAGGCCACGTGTCTTCTCCTTGGTACCCTTAAAAGTCAATCTAGGGAACGTGTGTTGACGAAACTCCACGGAGACAGTTGGTATTTAAAGGCTACTTCAAACCTCCAGAGTGGGAGGCAATTATATCCAAGGTATGAAGGATATAGTCTGGAAGCAGATGGACTATTAAGATATCGAGGAAGGATGTACATCCCCGAAAGTGGGGATATTCAAAGCATCATACTAAACGAATCCCATAGAGCACTTTATTATGCACATTTGAGTGTGAATAAAATGTACGCATACATGAGGAATCTCTTCTTATGGGTAGGCATGAAGTGCGATGTAGTCCATTTCGTCGCCAAATGCCTAGAATGTCAACAAGTGAAAGTCGACCACCATCACCCGGTAGGTCTCCTACAACCACATGATGTTCCTATGTCCAAGTGGGAAGTCATTTCCATGTATTTTGTTGTGGGGTTGTGATCCAGGTGGATATCGGTATCCACCCACCTTTTTTGATTGGCTCAAAACGGTTTTCTGGAAATTTTGGAAATTTACTATTGTTAGCAGGTTTTAACTTCTGGGGCCATTTTGGGGGCCTAAATGAAGGTTTTTCGAGATAGAGGTCCTCAATGATAGCCTAATGAATGATTGAGCCCCCAAAATGAATCTCCTCGATGATACCTTTAGAATGAGCTATCATATGCCTAAAATGGAGATTGTATGCAAAAGTTACAACCCCGGGAAGTTGATGCACCAACTTACCCAAACGGGGCCCACATGACTGTTGGTGCCTCATATCCTAGGGTTAGGTTTTTGGATGTCTGTGGTTTCTAGAATTCTGGTTTATTGTAAAAAGGCCTTTAGAGCCTCATTGTAATCATCTTCTTAAGAATGCGAGTAGTCATCACATATCTTCTCAGAGATAAGCTGCCACCATTCTAGTGAGTCTTTCCCTCTATATTTTTACAGTCTCTGTACATTTCTTTCATTAATAGAAATCATGTAATACTGTATATTTGTGTTTATCGTTGCATATCTGATACATTTATGTTATATTATTGAATATCTGTGATATCTCTGTGCATTTCTTTATTATATCTCTGATCTCATTTCATGCCGAAAATAATTCGGATCAATTGTAAAAAGGCCTTCAGAGCCTCATTGTAATCATCTTATTGAGAATGCTAATAGCCATCACATATATTCTCAAAGATAAGCTTCCACCATTCTAGCGAGTCTTTCACTCAGTATTTGTACAGTCTCTGTACATTTCTTTCATTAATATAAATCGTGTATTACTGTATATATGTGTTTATGGTTGCATCTCTGATACATTTCTGTTATATTATTGAATATTTGTGATATCTCTGTGCATTTCTTTATTATACCTCTCATCTCATTTCATGCCAAAAATAATCTGGATCAGTGGTATAAGAGTAGGCTGCTCTTGATCATTTTTTCAGTTCATGTCCCCGACGACGTCCGAGTATAGCAAGTTGGGTCTCGAGCTTGTCTCTTTTGAAGACAATCGATCTCGCAGACCCAAGAAACCCTTAATGGCGAAAGAAAAGAAAAACAATCGAGGAGATGATCCTATCAATCTATTGCTTGAACAAGCTCTCACGTGACAGTGGGACGAAATTATGGAGAATTTTTCCCGCATCCTTAAACGCCTACCGATAGCATCAGCACATCTTCATCAAGAGACCACTTTGGAGGCACCTCGCCTTTCAAGGTACAAGTTAATTTTGATATTCCTGTATTTGAAGGATAGATAAATGCAGAAGCCCTAGAAAAATGGTTAACTCTGCCAGAAGGTTATTTCTCTATTCACAATTTTCCCAACAAAGATAAGATCACCTTTGCACTCCTCAAAGCTCTCCCTCATGTCAAACATTGGTGGGAAACATACTGGGAGAAAAGTTCCACAGAGGAGTCTGGAATATATGGGGTTGATCCCACTTGGGATTTTTTTGTGGATGCGGTAAAGGAGCAGTATTACCCTGTTTGAAACTATGAGGACTAGTACATGAGATGGATCACATTGCAACAAAAGAGGGGCCAAGCAGTTCCAGAATTCACCAATACCTTCCATACCTTGATCACCAAGCTGGGTATCAAAGACTCCGAGCGGAATTTGGTTCTAAAATACCATGGGGCTCTACACAGATACATCCAGAATGAAATGGATTTTCTGAACATCTCATCACTCGGTGCTACTTATCGATATGTTGTTAAAATTGAGAAGAAATTTAAGCACCAGAACAAACAGGATTTTGGATTTGTAAATCTGCAACAACCAAAGTATGAAAAAGACAACCCTAACAAACAGTCTCTCGAAAACCAGTCCAAGACACAAGAAAAGAAGGGTCACGGGAAGACAAAAGAGGACACTGGAAAATGGTGCGATTTCCACAAAAGCCCCTAGCACAGCATCGATGAATGTCGCTCAAAACTGTCATTAGTGGCCAAGATCAAATACAAGGAGCTGAACCCTGATTCAGTATCCAATTCTATAAATACTGGTAAAGGACAAATCATTGATGTAGACCCTACTGTTATTGTCACAACCACAACAATTAAACCAGAAGAACCAACAGATCCCAAAGAGGGAGAGAACCTTTTTCATTCACAGATGTGGGTGAAGTGGACCCCAGTACATTTTATTGTTGATAATGGAAGCCAGAAGAACCTCATCTCAGTAGAGGTCGTCAAACAGTTTGGATTGTCGACAACACCACACCCGTAGCCATACAACATTGGGTGGCTTCTCCAAGGACAAGATCTCCATGTCATCCAACAATGTCGATTGTCATATGGCATCCAACCCTTCAAGGATGAGGTATTATGTGATGTTGCCCCACTAGATGTATGTGATGTTCTCTTCGGCCAACCATATATATGGAAGCACCATGGTGTTTATGAGTCTCGACCCCGCAGTGTCAATGTTTCTCTGGGGGGTCATCTCTACAGAATACCAGAGCTAGTTCCAACTACTGTTCCACCTAAAATTTGCCACAAGGTAGTATCTCATACTGCAAAATTTAGCTTCTTCACAATCTGTTCAAAAGGAGAACAGAAGGACACTGGAACCACTATAGCCTCACCCCAAGCACCTTCTATCAAACAGAAGCAAGTCAACAAGGTTGTACCAAAGAGAAAATATTCCTTTTGCACATAATCCTCTCATGTATCCTGACTTGTTGAATAACCTTAGCCTCAATAGGTTCGTGAAAAAATTCCACAAACTGAGTAGCGTGACGTCTTCAGCAAGGAAAGCATCTCACCAAGATGTAGATTCAACAAACGCTTTTCCCTCTCCCCCAAGAACTCAACACAATGGAGAAAATTGCTTCCTAAGGAGGGAGGATTGATCTAGGTGGATATCAGTGTCCACCCACCTTTTCCGACTGGCTCAAAATAGTTCTCTGGCAATTTTGGTAATTTACTATTTTTAGCAGGTTTTAACTTTCAAGGCCATTTTGAGGGCCTAAATGAAGGTTTTTTTAGACAGAGGTTCTCAATGATAGATGAAGGCATGATTGATCCCCAAAAATAATTCTCATCAACAATTCCTTTTGAACGAGCTATCATATGCCTAAAATAGACATTGTATGAAAAAGTTACGACCCCGGGAAGTTGATGCA
This sequence comes from Picea mariana, assembly GCA_032191745.1. Classification (NCBI taxonomy): domain Eukaryota; kingdom Viridiplantae; phylum Streptophyta; class Pinopsida; order Pinales; family Pinaceae; genus Picea; species Picea mariana. The sequence continues at coordinate 5,732 of JASDQU011309904.1, forward strand.
CCAACTTACCCAAACGGGGCCCACATGACTGTTGGCGTTTTATCTCCTAGGGTTAGGTTTTTGGATGTCTAGGGTTTTTGGCATTCCGGTTTATTGTAAAAATGCCTTCAAAGCCTCATTGTAATCATCTTCTTGAGAATGCGAGTATCCATCACATCTCTTCTCAGGGATAAGCTTCCACCATTCTAGCGAGTCTTTCACTTTGTATTTTTACAGTCTCTGTACATTTCTTTCATTAATAGAAATCGTTTATTACTATATATATATATATCTATTTATGGTTGCATCTCTGATACATTTCTGTTATATTATTGAATACTATGATATCTCTGTGCATTTCTTTATTATATCTCCGATCTCATTTCGTGCCGAAAATAATCCGGATCAGTAGTAAAAATGCCTTGAGAGCCTCATTGTAATTATCTTCTTGAGAATGCGAGTAGCCGTCACATTTACTCTGAGAGATAAGTTGCCACCATTCTAGCAAGTCTTTCACTTTGTATTTTTACAGTCTCTGTACATTTCTTTCATTAATAGAAATCGTGTATTATTGTATATATATGTTTATGGTTGCATCTCTGATACATTTTTGTTATATTATTGAATATTTGTGATATCTCTGTGCATTTCTTTATTATATCTCCCATCTCATTTCATGCTGAAAATATTCCGGATCAGTCGTATCAGAGTAGGCTTCTCTTGATCATTTTTTTAGTGCATGTCCCCGACGAATATATGGGGTTGATCCCACTTGGGATTTTTTTGTGGATGTGGTAAAGGAATAGTATTACCCTGTTGGCAACTATGAGGACCGATACATGAGATGGACCACATTGCGACAAAAGAGGGGTCATTTAGTTCTGGAGTTCACCAATACCTTCCATACCTTGCGCACCAAGCTGGGTATCAAAGACTCTAAGTGACATTTGGTTATGAAATACCGTGGGGCTCTACACAGATACATCCAAACTGAAATGGATTTTCTGGAAATCTCATCACTCGGTGCTTCTTATCAACATGTTTTTAAAATCGAGTAGAAATTTAAGCACTAGAAAAAATGGGATTTCAGATCTGTAAATCCGCAACAACCAAAGTATGACAAAGACATCCCTAACAAACAGTCTCCCGAAAACTAGTCTAAGACATAGGAAAAGAAGCGTCACAGGAATACAAAGAAGGAAACTGAAAAATGGTGTGATTTCCAAAAGCTCCCCTGGCACAACACCGATGAATGTCACTCAAAACAATCATTGGTTTCCGAGATCAAAGACAAGGAGCCGAACCCTGATTCAGAATCCAATTATGAAAATATTGGTAAAGGACAAATCATTGACGCATACCCCACTGCTATTGTTGCAACCGCAACAATTCAACCGGAAGAACCAATAGATCTCGAAGAGGGGGAGCTGCTTTTTCATTCACAGATGTGGGTGAAGGGGACCTCACTGCATTTTATTGTTTATAAAAGAAGCCAGAAGAACCTCATCTCAGTAGAGGTCGTCAAACAGTTGGGATTGTCGACAACAGCACACCCACTTCCATACAACATTGGGTGGCTTCGCCAAGGACGATATATGTGTGTCATCCAATAATGTCGATTGTCATAAGGCATCCAACCCTTCAAGGATGAGGTATTATGTGATGTTACCCCACTGGATGCTTGTGATGTTCTCTTGGGCCAACCATATATGTGGAAGCGCCATGTTGTTCATGAGTCTCGACCCTGCAGTGTCATTGTTTCTCTGGGGGTTCATCTCTACAAAAATCCAGAGGTAGTTCCAACTACTCTTCCACCTAAAAAGTGTCACAAGGTAGTATCTCATACTGCAAAATTTAGCTTCTTCACAATCTGTTCAAAAGGAGAACAGAAGGACACTACAACCACTACAGCCTCGCCCCAAGCACCTTCTATCAAACAGAAACAAGTCGACAAGGTTGAAGCAAAGCGCAAAGATTCCTTTTTCACATCATCCTCTCATGTAGCCTGACTTTTTGAATGACCTTAGCCTCAACAGGTTCATGAAAAACTTCCACAAACTGAGTATATTCAACTCACCATGATGTAGATTCAGCAAACAACTCACCAAGATGTAGATTCAGCAAACACTTTTCCCTCTCCCCTGGGAACTCAACGCAATGGAGACCACTACTTCCTAAGGAGGGAGGATTGATCCAAGTGGATATCGGTGTCCACCCACCCTTTCCGACTGTCTTAAAACAGTTTTCTGGCAATTTTGGCAATTTACTATTTTTATCAGGTTTTAACTTCCGGGGCCATTTTGAGGGCCTAACTGAAGGTTTTTCGAGATAGAGGTTCTCAATGATATCCGAAGGAATTATTGACCCCCAAAAAAGAATATCCTCAAGGATACCTTTTGAACGAGCTATCATACACCTAAAACAGAGATCGTATGCAAAAGTTATGACCCCGGGATGTTGATGCACCAACTTACCCAAATGGGGCCCACATGATTGTTGGTGCTTCATCTCCTAGGGTTTGGTTTTTGGATGTCTAGGGTTTTTGGCATTCTGGTTTATTGTAAAAGGCCTTCAGAGCCTGATTGTAATCATCTTCTTGAGAATGCGAGTAGTCGTCACATCTCTTCTCAGAGATAAGCTACCACCATTCTAGCGAGTCTTTCACTCTGTATTTTTACAGTCTCTGTACATTTCTTTCACTAATATAAATCGTGTATTACTGTATATCTGTGTTTATGGTTGCATCTCTGATACATTTCCAATATATTATTGAATATCTGTGATATCTCTATGCATGTCTTTATTATATCTCCGATCTCGTTTCGTGCTGAAAATAATCTAGATCAGTTGTAAAAAGGCCTTCAGAGCCTCATTGTAATCATCTTCTTGAGAATCCGAGTATCTGTCACATCTCTTCTCAGAGATAAGCTGCCACCATTCTAGCGAGTCTTTCACTCTGTATTTTTACAGTCTCTGTACATTTCTTTTATTAATAGAAATCATATATTACTGTATATCTGTGTTTATGGTTGCATCTCTGATACATTCTTGTTATATTATTGAATATCTGTGATATCTCTATGCATTTCTTTATTATATCTCCGATTTCATTTCATGCCAAAAATAATCCGGATCAGGTTGCCACTAACATCTCATAGACACAATGCCAATCGTGTGATAGTTGATAAGTTAACCAAGAGTGCTCATTTTATTCCGGTTAGAGACACTTATGATGTAACTAATGTGGCATGCATGTTTGTAAGTGAGGTCATCCATTTGCACAGGATACCTAAGAATATCATTTCAGATAGGGACCCCAGATTCACTTTTAGGTTTTGTACAAGTTTGCAATCAGCGTTAGGGACCCAGTTGAACTTAAGCACAACTTATCATCCTGAAACAGATGGGCAAACTGAGAGATTAAATCAAGTCATGGAAGACATGCTTAGGATGTATGTCATGGATAATCAAACCCATTGGGAGAAGTACCTACCTTTGGTAGATTTTGCCTATAATAACAACTTTCATAGCTCCATCGGAATGCCACTGTATGAAGCTCTGTATGGAAGGCCATGCAGAACATCATTGAGTTGGGAAAGATTAGAAGACTGAGTAATATTTGAGTCAAAATTGATTCAAGAGATGGAGGAACAAGTGATTTAGATTAGGCAGTGACTAAAGGAAGCACAGGTTAGACAGAAAAGTTATGTGGATGCACACAGGACTGATTGAAGTTATAAAGTGGGAGATCAGGTTTTCATTCGTATCCTGCCTAATAAGAGTACCATTTGGTTCGAGAAGGGGACAAAGTTGTCACCTCGATTTATAGGACCATTCAAAATCAAAGAGAATATTGGACCCGTCGCCTATCGTCTCGTACTGCCACCCCACTTGCATAAAACTCATAATGTTTTTCATGTATCTGTTCTACGTCATTATGTTGTTGATGAATCACATAAACTAAGTTGGAAGGAATTGTAGGTATCGGGCGCATGAACCCTCACGTTAGAACCATTATGCATATTGGACCGTAGAGTCCGACAGCTTAGGAACCATCTGGTAGACCAAGTTAAGGTCTAGTGGGACAAGTATAGTCCAAGATTTGCTACTTGGGAAGATGCCGAGACGTTACGACGCGATTTTCCCTCACTTTTTTTTACCACCTTGAGAATATGTTCTCAAAGGTTGGGTGTATGTAACGCCACCTTTTGACTTAGACAGCCAGGATTACCTGAGGCCTAAACACCTTTATTTTCTATTCACAGTGAAACTATTAAATGGTACACTTGAACTTTTAATACGTATGAACTTTTATGAATGTTTAAACATATTTGAATAATGATGGATATGATGTGATATATTGTGAGAATGTAAATTTTATGAATATTTAAATTTTATTGATGATGATGGATATGATGTGATATACTAAGTGAATGTAAATTCTGTGAATGTTTAAGTGTTATTGATGATGAAGGATATGATGCGATATATTGTGTGGATGTGAATCCTATGAAGATTTAAATGTTATTTGAATGATGTTGGATATGATGCAATCTATTATGTAAATGATAATTCTATGAATGGGTGTCATTAATTGAATTATGGGATATTATGAGATCTATTTCTAACTTGAAAAAATTCATGTTAAAGTTGTTGGTATGTGAGTACTGAATTGAAATTATGGTTGTTTGCAATTACATGATGATAATGCATAGATATGTATGAGTTTGTGTTACAGACTAATCTGCAGGTTATTGGGCTATGAAATAGCCAAGGGATAATGATGATGAAAGTGGATGTCATGACCACTGGTTGAGAAACAATATGGTATGAATCTTTGTATATGAAACTATATTGGTTTGGATACATTGCTATGATATGTGGACCAGTGCAGGATTTCAAGAGGTGAAACTACCCAAAAACGAATAAACGATGACAAAACTCCCAGCAACACGCTGCCACTGTATATTCCATTATAGGGTGTGGACCCAAGTCTTGTTAGGAGGGGTGGAGGAATTTCCCATCGTGTATCCTCTGAAACCTGGAGTCATGGGAGGACGGTGTTAGCTCACGCTCCCCTAGACATGTGATGATGACTATCAGTTCCTTGCTGGGGAAGCTTGGTCAAGATAGTGACACTTTCGCTTACGAGTTCTATTTGGAGTTAGGTCAATACAGTTGGCGTTCCAAGATAGTCTAGTAGAGGAAGCATAGGAATGGAATATGGAGGTAAGTTAGGGAGGAAGGATGAGTAGAAATAGTTGAGAGTGTATGGAGATTTGCCTTATGGTGGAATTTATTGTTTTTCCTTCCGAAAAGAAAATGTGTATATATGTATATTCATAATTACTTATCTAAACAACAATTGTCTAAATAAAATTATTGAGATAGATTATTGTAATTAAGTGAATTCAAGAACATTTCATTGGTTTATTATCTTTTATAAAATGAATAGTCTTGTTGATTGGATTCGATGCATACATAAATTAATATAAGGGTGATAGTTATTGTTATTAGTCCATGCATGAGACTTGTATGTACTAGATACACATGCATTTCTTGTACATGTACACTAGTATGTATGAGTTTTCTTGGCCACTTACTAATAATGTCGATTATTTGATATGAATGTGTGAACCATGTGTCTTTTCCCTTGTATAATAAAATACCTTAACTTCGGGACGAAGTTTTCTGAAGGGTGGGTGTATGTAACAACCCTAAGTATTGATCAATTGTCATGGTTTAATTAATTGTTTAATGTATATTAGTTTAAATTATTAATTAAATAATTGTCCTCGTTAAATATTTGTTGAATGTGAATTGGTTTAATTAACTAATTAATTAATTTAATGATTAAATATTTGTTTAATAAAATCTAGTTTGATCAATTATTAATTATTATTTTGTATCGAATGATGGAACCATTAAAGAGAAGGGGATAAGGTTNAGGAGGATATGAGGGGGAAAAAACACTTGAGAGGGGGCACTTTTGGACTTGGGGAGGAGAGAGAATTATTTTTCATATTGGAGACAATATTGGGCATTTTTACTTTTGGGGGGGGAGATTGGAAGACTATATTACTAGTTTTTGGCTGGAGAAGCTTGTTGTAGGACTATTACAAGGGGGTACCTGTTGTTGGGAGTTTTGAGCTCGGGGGCCAGGAATCCTTACAGAATTCTGGAGCTAGGGAGCTGGAGAGGCTCTGTTCCTAGTTGGCTGGGAGGTTAGACAGTTTTGGGCAGAGCATTGGACAAAGTTGGAGAACAATAGTAGCATCAGTTAGAGGTATTTATTTTCATTTTTCTGCTATGTTATATAATTTATTATGATTTGATCATAAATTTTAATTATGCTAAATGATTATGAATGGTTATATGATGGTTATGAATGGTTATATGCTAGTTATGCTAGTTATGAATGGTCAGAATTTATCTATTTTAATTTATGATTTATAAGGCTCTGTTGGAAGAGACCTTACAATGAAACTTTGGGTGCCATTTGTAGGACACAAAAAAATATAGAGTCAAATTAAATAAAGGGGAAGCGGTCGTTGGAAAGGCGTCAATCCGTCAAGCTATGCAGCAAGGAATTTTCGGGAAAAAAATGATTAAGTAACCAGGAAGAGAAACTAGAGGGAATAAAAGAGTGGGAAAATAAAAATCTGGGAGGGAGTTTTTGTAAGCGGGAGTTGGTTTCAAATAAGCCCCGTTGTTGCAAAACCATCATTTTCTACTAATTGTTAGCAAATGCATTGTTGAAGATTAGATTTTATTGCAACGTGTGAGTGCAAATATGTTCTTCATAAATTCTTCCATGACTGTAAAACATTAAGTTAACCACTAAAATTCATTTTCTACTAATTTCCAGCAAATTCTTTGTTAAAGATTAGAATTTATTGGAACGTGTGGGTGTAACTGTGTTCTTGATACATTCTTCCATGAGCGCAACATATTAACTCAACTATTAAACTTCTTGTGTTATGGTTTGTTAGGATTAAAACTTAATAATTTCATGTCTAGAAACAAGAATAATGATTTCACTGCAACATTGTGCATTAATATTGTTATGTTCTATCTGCATTGCGAATAGAATTGAACGTTGGTTTGAAACTATGCAATCCATTTTTTTTTTCATAAAAGGATGGTGGATTGACACAGTGCATTGTCATATAATTGTTAGATGTTCCATTTTAGAAAAAAATAACCCACATAAAAACAATATCGAAGAAGTACGAGAGCACTGACCCATGCCAATGAGAACATTCGTTAAATCCAGAAAAGAAGCATCAATGAAGAGGCGAAGGCAAATATTTCTTAATAGCAAATCCATTTAAAAAAAAAAATCGAGTATTGTACATCTATCCTTAGAAATTAGACCTAGTTCTTCGGGCAAAAACATTGAACGTATCTGTGACAAACGCATGCATGGGATCCACAGTATGCAAGATCTTTGTAGTTTTCTCCTTGATGAATCATCCTGTGTTGAAATTCATAGTTTTGAGAAGCTTCTAGTGAGGAAGAAGATGAAAAACGTTGGAGGGAAAATGGAATAGCCCTTAGGTGATACCGCCTCTGCAAATTCCAAAAATATTTAGGAGTACAGGTTACACGTGTAATTCTAGAGGAAGAAATTATTCCATTATGGGCGGAAGGAGATGACTAGCAGAAAAATGCCTTACAACAGCGAGAGTTTTGGACCTGATTCCCAAAGATGTCAATCAATAATTTTTTTTCTTGAAATATATCTCTAGGCACATCAACATACCATTTCTTCACAGTGAAATTCTTCCGCCCAGAATGGACTAATTTCATACTCTGGAATTCCTACTTTCACACTGCAAAGTGGCTATTGCATTTACCGTCGGTTTGTTTTCTGAAACTGATTTTGGTGTTGTCAAGATCACCATCATCGAGAATGGAAGTTCTGTCTGTTATGGTTGATTTCAATTTGGGCGCAGGAGTGGGACGATTCTATGAATTGACATCATGCATTGTCGTATCATCGCCAATCAGATCATCTTCTTCTAGTTCAGAATTCATGACATCAACTTCTGCGACAACCATGAATGCAAGTGGGAAGGTTCTGTGAGAAGGCAGTGTTTCCTTGGAATTTTTTGTCTTGAAATATATCTCTCAGTGTACGAAGAGACCCTCTTCGTTTTTTCTCCTGGGCAGAGGAAGATGAATAGTAAGAATATTCCTTGGAATAATGGAACATGTGGCCATTATGCTCTAATGTGTTTACTGTGTCTAGACAAAAATGTTATGACAAGTTATTAAGAATTTTCGTTTGCTAGAGATAATGTTTGAAATGAAAATCAGGGAGGTATAATATAAACCTCCACAAATTATGGTTTAATGCGTATCAATGAAAATCTCCTCGAGCCTTTCGCTGATCAATGACAACCTCTAGGGTTCGTGCGAAATGAGTTGTCACCATCACAGATCACTAATTGCACAATTAGGAAAAAGTGCGAACGTGGCGGTGATGACAAAGAGAAATTAAAACAAATATTGCAACGTCTTCGAAATGAATACTTGGAAAGGATAACATACTTGTGAGGAAATCTTATTTTAATTCGTAGTAATGACAAATCTTTTCTAGATTTTCAGACATTAATGACAATGTTAATGGTTCCTGTAGGATGACTACTACTATTAAAACTTAATTATTGCACATTTGGAAACAAGTACGAAGGCATCGGTGACGGCGAAACTGATTCCAACAAATACCTAAGTATGGAAAGCGGATGGGCGAGTTACAAAAGAAAAATGACAAAAGATATACCTAGGAGACTTAAAGGGCAGATGGGCATATTGCATCCCAGTGAAAGATATCGACCGTCAATTTCTATGTCGTGGAATTTCTAAAAGGACCAACCAAACAAAAAGAGAAAGTATATGGTAAAAATAAAAGCATCATATTTAAAAATTATATTTACATGTACATATAATTACTCTTTGGAAACTCTTTATTTTCTTTTAAACATTAAAATATTGTAGAGTGTTAATGAAAACTACAAATTTGTAAATTGCGGAAGTGGGACTTCATTGTTCCCTATCCTACAAATAACACCCATAGTTCCGTGATATACAAATTGACATGCCCATTTGCAGACTATTTCAATTTTAAGGGCCTCATATTGATGTAATAGCACAATTGGAATTCAATTCATGAATCCCTAGGTATGAACTCTTACAAGGTATGGACATGAGGTTCTTTTAGAGTTTGTATGAATCTTGCATTTCATGCTTTGCCACTTTTTCGATTGTGGGTTCTCGGTCTGTCGGGCTCAAAGATTGGCCTCTATCAATACTTATACTACAAATAGCACCTAGAATCTTGCGATATACAAATTGACTACCGAAGCTGCAGACTGGGTTGCTCAACATTGCAGTTCTATTGTTCTTTGTCTTCTAAACAGGATTCATAGTAAACAAGTAGTACATAGTAAAGATGTGCTTCTCAAAACTATGGACATGACATTTTATAGAGCATGTACGAATCCATCATTTGATACTTAGCCAGTATTTGGACAGTGGCTTCTCAGTCTGGCAGGTTCAAAATTGGCCCTCCATTGTTCCGTGTCCTACAAATAGCACCCACATTTCTGCGATATACAAATTGACAAGAAGACTTGCCAGCTATTTGAATTTTAAGGGACTCGTATTCATGTCATATAACAATTCGAATTGGGCTAGTTTATATTCATTTATTACAATATCAAACGATGAAGCGGTCGGTCAGCCTGGTGATATAAAAGTAAGTGGAATCTGAATTCATGAATCCGCCAGCTTCCACACCTACAAGTTTTCCGAAAAAAGAGTAATACATACTAACTATGTACTCTTATAAACTATGGACATGAAATTTTTATAGATCCTGTATGCATCCGCCATTCCATATTTAGCCACTTTTTCGGATCAAGGGATCTCGGGCTAAAAATTGGGCGTCTATTGTTCCACTCTCTACAAATAGCACCCACAATTCTGCAATATACAAATTGAAATGCGGAATTGTGAGCTTCCTGGCTCAACATTGCAATTTCATCGTTCCATGTTCTCTGAATATCACTCATAGTTCCGCGATATACAGATTGAAAAATGGACTTCAGAGTTGTCGGGTTCAATTTTTCCATAGTTTATGGATTCCAATCCCTCTCAACTATCTAACATATCTAAAAACCTTATTTTGAACACTAAATTATTAATATTACATATTGATATTACACAATTTAATTAGATGACATATTGTACAAGTTGGTGGGGCAAGTGATATAAAAGTTTTCCAACAAATGAGCAATACATAGTAAACATGTACTTTTATAAAGTATGGACATGAAATTTTATAAAGTATATGTGGATCCCTCATTCCATACTTAGGCACTTTTTGGATCGCGGGTTCTTGGCCTCGCGGGCTGAAAATTGAACCTCTATTGTTTCGTGTCCTACAAATAGCACCCAGACTTCCACGATACACAAATTAATAGGTGGATTTGCAGGTTGGTTGGCTCAACATTACACTTTTATTGTCTCGTAGTGATTCCTTATTAATTCCATATTTAGTCACTTTTTTGGATTGGGGCCTCTTAGGTCGGTGGGCTAAAAATTGGGTGTCTATTGTTCTGTGCTCTACAAATAACACCCACAATTCCGCGATATACAAATTCACAACTGGACCTATGGGCTGGCTGCTGAACATTGCACTTTCATTGTTTCGTGTGTTCCAAATAGCACTCGGAGTTCCTCCATATACAGATTAACATATGGACTCTGGGTAGATTATTAATATTAAATATTGATATTGTAGAATTTAATTAGACGAGAAAGTTTGTACAATCTAGTCGGGCGAGTGATATAAAAGTATTCTGAAAAATGAGCAATACATAGTAAACATGTACTTTTATAAAGTATGGACATGATATTTTATAGAGAATATTTGGATCCCTCATTCCATACTTAGGCACTTTTTGGATCACAGGTTCCCGGCTTGGCGGGCTGACAAATGAGCCTTTTGTGTTCTTTGCTCTACAAATAGCACCCATACTTTAGCGATATACAAATTGACAGGTGCACTTGCGGGCTTCTTGACTCAACATGATATTTTCTAGAGCATATGTGGATCCCTTATTCCATACTTAGGCTTTTTTTGGATCGCAGGTTCTCGGTCTAGCGGGCTGAAAATTGAGCCTTTTTTTTAATGTGTTCTACAAATACAACCCAGACTTCCATGATATACAAATTGATAGACGGACTTGTGGGTTTCTTGACTCAACATCAGATTTTATAGAGAATATGTGGATCGCTCATTCCATACTTGGGCACTTTTTGGATCGCGAGTTCTCAGTCTGGCTGGTTGAAAATTGAACCTTTGTTGTTTCGTGTCCTACAAATAGCACCTAGACTTCCGTGATATACAAATTGACAGGCGGACTTGCGGGTTGGTTGGCTCAACATTGCACTTTTAATGTTCCGTAGAGATTCTATATTAATTCCATATTAGCCACTTTTTTGGATTGGGGGCTCTCGGGATGACGGGATGAAAATTGGGCCTCAATTGTTCTTCGCTCTACAAATAACACCCATAATCCCGTGATATACAAATTCACGATTGGACCTGCAGGATGGCTGGTCAAAATTTCACTTTCATTGTTCTGTGTTGTCCAAATAGCACTCGGATTTCCACAATATACAGATTGACAGATGGACTCGACGTAAATTATTAATATTAAATATTGATATTGCAGAATTTAATTAGACAATAAAGTTTGTACAATCTGGTCGGTCTAGTGATATAAAATTATTCTGAAAAATGAGCAATACATAGCAAACATGTACTTGTATAAAGTATGGACATGAGATTTTATAGAGCATATGTGGATCCCTCATTCCATACTTAGGCACATTTTGGCACATTTTGAATCGCGGGTTCTCGGCCTGGCGGGCTGAAAATTGAGCCTTTTTTGTTCTGTGTCCTACAATTAGTACCCAGAGTTCCACAATATACAAATTGAGAGGTGGACTTGTGGGTTGCTTCACTCAACATTGCACTTTTATTGTTTTGTGTCCTCCAAACAGCACTCGAAGTTCCACAAAATAGAAATCGACAGGACTGCACGACTGGCAGGTTCAAGATTACAATTCTTTAGGGATGGTCATCCTATCTAACTTTATCTAAAAACATTATTTTCAAATACTAAATTATTAATATTAAATATGGATTTTGCACAAGTGAATTACATTAAATTATTAAAGGATGTTAAATCGTTTATTTTTTAAAAAATGAAGGAAAGAAAATAAAGTTTTTTTAAAATTCTATCACCGCAAGAATATCAAGGACCAATTTCAACTTAAAGGTCCTCTTGTTCATATGATAGCACAATTGCACCCCGCACAATATATATTCGTTGATTTCAAATTATTCAAGGACATCAATTTTACCAAGTTCATCGAATAAGCAAAAATTCCAAAACAAAATTTTAAGGGCCTCTTGTTGATATGATAGTACAATTTCACTTCGCACACTATATATTTGTTAATTTAAAATTATTACAGAACAATAATTTGACCAGGTTCGTCAATGAAGGAAGTCTGCTAAAAGAAGCCACATAGTACATTTGCGTGACAACGCCATAGAAACTATCAAGAAGATTTGTGGAGCATCTGGCTAAAAAATTCAATTCTATTGTGCTATGTCCTCCAAAGAACAGTTGAAGTTCCGTGGTATACAAATTGACAGACAAAACACATAACTAAGAACCAACTAAACTTCAAACAAGCCGCAAGAAAGTTCCTAGAAGGTTCCATAGAGCAGAACCCATCAGGGTTTGCAACAATCAATTTGATATTCAAAGAAAAGACGTCGCCACAATCGTTTTCTCTTGCATCTGGTATATGTTGCCAGTAGAAAACAACTAGGGCCATGGGATATATGGGGTTTGTTTCCATGAGAATCTTATGCACATGCAATCCCAAGTAGCCAAGTCCAATGAACATTCATCTTGATGCTAAACAAATATCACATAGACACATGAGGTATTTTTCTTTCCTGCCAAAGTTTGATATATAATTTTTCTTTCCCCTTCTTCAGCTGATATGAAAAATTTCATTGTCCTCATTTAAGGTGAATTTTCTATGTATATGAAGCTCCCGCATCATGTACACACTGCTTGCCTTTTTCTGTAAATAAGTTTCATACGACAACCCTGCCAACCTAGGAAGCACATTTTGTAACAGAGGCTTCCTAACCGTACAATGCATGGTTTTGTTGCCAACGATTCAGATAACAAAATTGACGCAATGTCCATATATATATGGACATTTTTCACTGCATCGCAGACAATCAATTGCATCATCACCTATCAAAGTGGAGACAGAAGTAGGGTAGTTACATTTTGCACATACAGGTTCAAAGGGGGTCGAGTACACATTGGTTGCAACTAAAACACCTTCAACCTAGGAATGAGAGCATAGGAATTAATACATTGAACAATATAATACACAACTGCACCCCCCCTTCCCTTAAAAGAAAAAAAGAAAAAAAAAGTAAACAGGCGCAGAACTGTGTGCAAGGCTATTTCTATAAGAAAAGTGAGGGTGATTTTGTGGATGTATACGCACAACAGTTGTAGAGGTAGCTAGTTTCTTCAGATCCTCTTCTATATCTGCTCGCAACTCTATTACAAACATTGTCTGGGTTGTCTGAAAGATCCTTTCTCTAACATACCTCTCCTTTGTTATATTTTTGAACAACATAAGTGGAATCTTCCCTTTATGCAATTGTTATTCCATTGATGAAAACAAATCTAAATATGTATCAAACAATTGTAGCTGCAACATGGAACAGTGCAATATTTTTGTAACTTATCCGAGATACATGCACATGCAAAAGTAAAGGAAAAAATTGAATATGAGAAGCAGTATCATTGTCTTGTTGTTGTCTGACTCCCCATATTTTATATGGAGAATGTGTTGTGAGCCAAATTTCCTCACCAATGTGACATCTTCCCCAATCATTCTGATTGGGTAATTATAAGTTCTTTGTGCAAGCTATCTAATAGTTGAATCTAAGACGAAACAATATTCTAAAAAAACAATGGGAATTTTTTCCACAATGCTTGTTTCGTTTAGCAAAATAATTCAATCGCAATCACCATGGTCATATAATATTTTCGGCAATATATTAAAATTTTTAATGGATATCTCATTACGCAGCAATATCTTTTTTGCATGTTTATGGACAAGTTGTGGAGGAACAGTCAGTGTCACTGTCATCATGGCCTCCTTGTCTATCATGTCAGTATGCATAATGGATCTACTTTTGTTTTCCTTGTCCAATTAGGTGCTATAGACAACCATTATGTCCCCGATGAATACTTTTCCAGATCAGCCGATGTTCAAGCCCTCTATTGACAATACTTTGAATGTCACAAGTCTAGACCTGATGACATTTTTTGAACAGGAAAACTAAAGTGAATGGTACTACGCATTTTTTTTTTGCGTGTGTGTATTCTTCTTTCACTGGCATAAATCTACAAGAACACACATAGCTTTGATGAACTATGGAACCAGAGTTTCGTAAGCACACCTCCTAGTTTGCGGAAGATGTAGCACATTCGATGTCTCGCTTGTACTTGTTGATACTTCTTGCGAGCTACAAACCATGTATTGGAGATAAAATTAGCATATCCGTCATGCCATATATGAATATATAACACACGATATTTTTTTAGTAAACATAGTACGAATAGAGCATATGCATCTTTACCTTTTCCCTTGTCGGTCTACTGATGTCTGGGATGACTGACTGCTCATGCCCATGTCACTAGTTCAACTTTTTCTGATGAAAGCATGTGAAGATGAACATCAGGACTAAAGAAGCATATGCATTGTATATTGTGGATCATAAGGACTAAATAACCGTAAAACTGTATGCATCTAATTTTTTTTAACTGGAGAAATGTTTAACAGTGAACAGGGCGTGAGCACAAGGCACCATGACCAATCTGTATATCGCGGACCACCGGAAGTTGGAACCTGCAATCGAGAAAGTGGGTAACTATGGAATAAGGTAGAATCACGACCACATATCTGAATCCATTGGTCTACCAACCAGCGCATGAAGGAATTTTTGGAAAGCACACTAAACAGATGAATTAGAAAACAAAAGGGATAATAAAACTGGAAAAAGTAGAAATAGGGAGGGAATAAAGGCCCGTTACTTCCAAGTCATCATTGTCAAGTCTAATATTATATTCCCCCACCCAGTCTATATATTTTATTTACCAACACACTTGGTATACCTTTTAGAAGATTGTACCACATAACCCTCTACTGCTATACATAACAATTCATCTCCCTGTCCAAGCAACCTATTTTTTCCAAGGAAGCAACGTCAAATATGAAATTCACATGGAGGCAAGTTAGTATGAAGATATACATCTAAAAGAAAGAGAAATAGGTCTATTTAACTGCCAAAGAGTCCATCGTCCTGTCCAACCATTATGTTTGATTAAATGCAACAATGCAACGAAAACACAACCGACATGAACTAGCTTAGTATGTAGAAGGGCATGTATTGAAGATAACTTATAATGAAGACATACAAGTAAAAGAAAGAGAAAGAGGGTTTGTTACCTGCGAAATAACCCATCATCATGTCCACCTATTCTATTTGTTTAAATACAGCAATCCAGTGAAAACATAGTGAGTGATGTAGGTTAGTATGCAGGAAGGCATGCAACAGAGACAACTTAGCATGTAGAAAGGTACGCAACATGTACATATAATAAACTAGTTGAGCACATATACAAACCATAAATGAAATACAAAACAACACAATATGAAACAACATTACAAGCATGCACCTTTCTATATCCTTTTCAACTGATGAAGTGGAGACTCCCTCACTTTCTCCAGCTATTATGTTTGTTTGAATGTGGGAACGCACAAAATACAATGAACATCAATGGAAGCTAGTATTCATCGAAGAACAAGAAATATGTACGTACACTAAAATAGACTCAATGAGTAGTCTATAAAGACAGAAACATGAACCTTTGTGCTTCTCTATCCATGGTTGTAAACGTGTAATTTTTTTTCCCTACCCAAAATATATTACAAGGCACAAAATATCATGCAATTGCATGGTCGTAGTTAAACGATATCTAGTTTTTTGTAGAAATTTATCCAGATATGATTCCACCTATGGAAATACATGTTATTTATCCTCTACACAGACTGTTGTGCCCACAATACAAGTTTTCTGTTTTGTGTGGCAAATCACCCAGACATGCTTCCAGACATCCAAATATAATCTTGTATAAACTTTGTTGCAGAGATGATATCTTCAACACAACACAAATTGTATCATGCGCACACCATTCTATGTAGAGGAAAAAGAACATGTAATGTCATATCAACACATCTAACCATACATGGTTTATAAATGTAGCCTGCATAGATATGCTTTATTCCAACAAAAAAATAGTGGATATTGAAATTTCACATGTAATCCTCGAACAATTTTGCATGCAACTATTTTTTTTTCATCCCAGCAGTGAAGCACCACCAAAATATCACAGAATAAGAAATATCGGCCTTGGAAGACAGGGAAAATAACAAAATTGCATGTTGACTCCAACCACCGCCGCTGGACCCCAACCTTGCAAGGCCGAATCAAAGAAAATAAAATAGCAAACACCAGAATAGCGAGAAAGCACGAACAAGCCGAACTGCACCCCTAGGGCCCCAAAGCACAAACCTGAGCCAGACAAACAGAACCAGCAACCCATGAACCAATGAACCAACAAGAACCACCGAGTGAGTAAACAACATATGTATCTCCAACGATTACAAAACTATAGCCCAAACCCAGAAGCAACCAGAAACATACGAGGAACATGGGGCTACAAATAAGCAAACATTCTTACTTGTAAACTACAAACACTGAACAACAAAAAACGAATACAAAATGAAAGTATGGCATCGAAACTTACTTCAAAATGATGAAATGCAAAAGCGTAGGTCGAATCATGAGAAAAACAACAACAAGCAACAACCAAGAAACCAGTGAAGAACAATTACTCACCGAACCAGTAAACAATGTATGTAGCTTCAACGATTAGGAAATTGCATTGCAAAGGTAGAACAAGGACGAAACATACAATGGCTATTACACTAGTGGTGGACAAAGAAGACTGTACAAATTCATTGCTACTGTATAGAAAATTTCAAGGAAAAATGTACTCTGAGAAGCGTATTTACATAAACATTTAAGGTTGTTAGGCTATCTAAGGACCTCACAGTATGCAAACATTTAAGCTGTCAGGGTTGTTCAAGGACGTGGTGCAATGTAAACATTTAAGCTGTCAAGTCTATTGAGGCATCTCAGAATAAGTGTCAATACATTTCAACAAAAATACATCCGCCAAAGACGTTATAAACCTTGGAATTCTCAATCACTATAAAGCTTGGATATAAAAACATTTCAATATGCTTAGTACATATCAAAACTTATGGTTATATTCAGCTAGAAGAAAATGCTAATACAAAAATTCAAACTAATGCTAGCATTAATCCACCTTCAAGCAATATAGAGGGAAAATATATGATTAAAAGACACTGTATACGAGAAAAAGTTTGGATATGTTTCCCTATAAAACATTGAGAATAGCGAAGCTGGCAATAAGACCTCCAATCTATTATCCAATCAGATTAATACATATATGTTACTTTTTATTATATAAAGATTTATGATTTTAATTCCATAGCTCTAGAAATAGGTATTGTGCAAATATTTCGGGTCAAAGGACAAACTAATATGTAGTCAACGAATTATCGATCATTATAGTCCCTCTATGCCTATGGAAGGGACTATTAAAATTACAATGCTTAGATAGAAATAAACAAAGTAAACTTACAAATTATGAGGTTGAACTTAGAATGATTACATATATAGATAGAAATAAAGAAAGTAAACCTCCTAATTATGAGGTTAAACTCAATTGAGGTAGTAAATTGCATCAAGATAGTATATTTTCATGTATGCAAAGATGGGGTTGAGATCCATGGTGGCCATAGTTATCTAATGAACTAGTTCATGAAAGATGCCATAAAGGACCAACATAATGAGTACATAAAGTCATTGGACACCTAGTCTTTTTTTTCATTTCAAATATTGTTCAATGTGATAGAAAAGATTGGGGTGGAAAGAACAACCATGCGAGTATTAGTTGGAGGCATAGACTCAAACATTTTGATTTTCCATGAGCCTTGCATCTTTATTTTCCATGACCATCATGAGAGTTTGTAGAGGCAAAAATATTTTAACCAATTTCAATGGTTAGATGTAACGATGTTGTTCAAATGGCCTTCTCTATTTTAGAGGAAGAAGCATACCCGTAGAAAAATCGCAAGGTTTTTGGTCATTAGGATACACATTTCATCACTAAGTTTGTTTGACATATGTTTGGCCAAAGTATTCAAGAAACTTTCAATTTATTTGACAAAATGTATACACACAATCATTGTCAATGTATTATGGACACATGGCATGTGTTTGACAAAATGTATACACATAATTATTAACAATGTTTTTAGGATACATGGCATGTGTTTGACAAAATGTATACACATGGTTAGTAACAATGTTTTCATGTTCTATGACATGTCCATAGGTAAAGTGCTTGATGAAATTTTAGCAAGTTGTTTATTTCTTTCGAACAAAGAAAGAAAAAACTTTAGGTTATGGTTAGGTCCCTCTTCAGAAAAAATATTTGATTATGGGTGCATTCCATAGCTTGTGTGTTTGATCTAATGTAGAAATTGGAGTGCATGAAATGGATCCACATGGATAAACAATGTTCAATATATGGAGGTAAAAAACTTCATAATCAAACTTGCTTGTCTATCTACAATATAGGCAAAGAGTCCCTCCTCAATTTGATGATACAATTGTGTGGAGGTGTTGCGGGTTCAGGGATGCTTTCACCTTCCAAAACTATGTCATTTAAGGACACATTTAAAAGAAACTCTACCACTGCAAATGATTCAAAAGCTTCTCCTATTCATAATTCTTATATAGTGGAGGACAATGAAGAGTGACAATGGTGGATATTGGAGCAGCGGAGGTAACCCATCTACAACCATTACATGAAAAATAATCACTTAGTTGTAGATTTAATGGATATTAGCCTTTTACATCAACATTGTCTTAGTGTACTCATTCAACTTTGAACAAGAAATGTGAGATCTCTCTCTTCTTCAAGGGTTTTCTTATAATTTAGTTCCATGATCATCTTGATTATCAATATGTGTTTGAGAAGAGTTCCTAGTTTTACGGATATGAAAGACTTTTGATAACTCCTTGGTTATATGAATTTGATCCTAACACTATGTTAGTTACCAAAATGCCAATTTGGGTTTGTCTTCCTAAATTTTCCATTATAGTTGCGATATTTATCATTTTTTGAGAATACTGGCAACGTTTTGTGTTGATTTTTCATAAGAGATGATATTGTATATGGATATATTATTACAATGATTAGTGTTCCATATAAAGAAAACATATGGTGACA
>JASDQU011309906.1:3195-13957 GCA_032191745.1 Picea mariana
AGAAAAAATTACCACTTTTGTCTTGCTAGTATTGACTTGCATTCCCACTGTACTACAAAAGAGCTCAAGGGAAGTTAAGTGTTCTTGCAACCCAAGAGCGGATTGAGCAATTAGAATAAGGTCATCTGCATACAAAAGAAGCCTTATCACAAAATCACCCAAAAGAGCACCATCACCCTCCTGTGAGTTTAACCACTCTTCAAGTTTGTCAATATATAAGCCAAAAAGGGTAGGGGACAATGGGCACCCTTGCTTGACCCCAATATCGCTCCTAAAACTTTCGGAGATACCAGCTGACGTTCTGATTTTGACTTTAACCTCCTCATATAGCCTATGGACGACTGCTCTAAGATGTATAGGAACCCCAAGTTCCTCCATTCTATGCCAAAGCTTATCTCTAGGGACCGTGTCAAAAGCTTTTTTGAAATCGACAAAGCAACAAAAGGCTTCCTCTTTTTTCTCCACACTTTTTCAATGATGTGCCTTAGAGTTATACCATGATCAATAATTGAGTGTTTAGGTCTGAAACCTACTTTCCCTTTAGCATGCTTATCCCCTTCTTCCGCCCACTTGCTGATTCTATTTTCTAGCATACTTCCAAATAGCTTCAAAAACAAGGGGTTTATCATTATGGTCCTATAGTTGGATGGATTATTGACATCCCCACTCTTGAAAAGTGGTATTGCTAGGCTCGTTGTCCAATCTATAGGGAATCCCTGATGAATGATGTTGTTGAAAATTTTCATAATGTGAGGTGCAAGAGTTTTTGAACCCCACTTTAGATATTCTGCCTGGAGTTCAATTAAATCTTTTGCTTTTTCAACACCTAACTTTTTGATACCCACCTCAATTTCTTGCACGGTGAAGAGCTTAGTAGTAGTTTTGACCAAGGGAGGGGGTTCCACCTTAGGATCTTTCTCATAACGCTGCTTTTCATACTCGAACCATTGATAAGATGTGATATTATTTTCAGTTTGTTTCTTTCTCGTTTGAAGCTCCTTCCAGGTTATTTTTCCCGAAGAAGATTAATTCCTCCCTCCTTGAGATCATGAAATTAGCTTTCTTCTTTCTTACACTTTGCTTGTAAGATTTTTATGTTTATTTATTTATGGCTTGACTCTTTCAAAGTTTTCCTTGCTGTTTTGTATTCCTCATCAAACCAAACATTAATCGGAAAGCAGTTTGTTTCATATTTCCTATTTTTTGCTCTTTTGCATTCTGTAAGTGTGTGTTGGATTAAATTTGTTAGCTCATTTTTGTGAAGGCCCTGGGATGGAATTTTCTCCTTGTTAAAGAACCTCTTTAGCGCTATCTTGAAGGTGTTACATTTTTTTTGAGTCAACATAATTCTACCCTTTGAAGGAGGTTGCCGAATGTGCTGATTTTTAGTCCCATGTTGTTTTTGTTCAGCCCAAGTTAGACTTAAATAGATCGGTTTATGATCAGATTTCAACTCCCACAGTTGTTCACCAATCAAAACTTCCTCCATTTTCTCAGACAAGCCATGTGAGCAAATTGCATAGTCTACTACACTTGCTCTATTGTAGGTATTGCAGGTGAAATTGCCAGAATTCACCCGTCTAGCCACCCCATTACAAATGACTAAGTCAAATGCCCCACATAAAGTAACCAGTTGTTCCCCAAAAAAGTTGGATCTTTTGTTGTCCTCTGAAACTCTTGTTCACTGATGATTTCTCTCTTCTATAAGCCAAATGCGGTTGCAATCTTCCTTACAACGAAGAATACTAGCTTGTTCACATGCTGTCCTAGCATTGAAATCACCCACTATAAGGACTTCACTTAGTTGAGAGTACACTGCAATATCATTTTTTAAGGCTGCAAAGGGGTCTTTGTGGTCAAGCCCCCTACTTTTGTAAGTTTTTGAAACTTGTGGAGCAAAATAACATGCTGCAATCCTGATGATGTTACCATTTTCTAATATTTTAAACCAGATGAGTTGTTTATTTGAGTCTTCTCTTTCTAATTGAATGAGACAACCTTTTTTTTTCTTCACTAAGACCATGATACCCCCGTGTCTGTTACCATTCTTAGTTGCTTTGTTCCACACTGCTATCTTCACATACTCTTCAAACATAGGTGTCTTGCACCCTTCATGATCATGTGTTTCCAATAGACAAATTATGTCCCTATTTTTCGTGATAGGACCTAACCCAGGTCCCCGCCTCCAAGGATAACCTCTGCAATTCCAACAAACTAAACTTAAGGAAACCTGGGAATAATTTGATTGCTATTTGTTTTGGTCTACAAGACTCAAAGTTGAGTCTTCACCCCTATTTGTCCATACTAGCCTTGTTGCATATTTTTTCTGCTAATGAAATTGTTATCTCTTCTTGGATACCAACTTGCTGTCCTGTCTTAGAATGAGGACCGAAAAAGGAAATAACGACTTTTCTATTCCCTTTTTCCCTCCTCCCTTGCTGCCCTAACCTTTGACAACTCTTCCCTTCTTTCCTCTTGCTGTCTAATAGTTAAATCTTCGTTTAGAAAAAAGCGAGAGCCTCTCAAGAGTTGTTTCTTGCCTAGGAGAATTTGCTTGTCACGTATGCTTGACATGATGAATTTTATGGGCCTATCTCTCTCACCACTAGGCTTACCCACCCTCCATGCTTGGCAAATTCGGCCTTGCCAAAGCAACTTGTCCTTCAAAAATTCACTTGTAAGATCGAGAGTACGTTCATTTTTTCCATACTCACTCACACCTTTGATAATTATGTTTGCTGCTCTACCTTGTCTTTCCTTGTTTTCTCTACCTTGCATGTCGTCCCCCTGGCTGTGTGTTCTTTTTCCATATGAGCATAATTCTTGTGCCCAAGTTTTGGAATTTTTTGTAAAATCTCTTTTCTCTTCATCCCTTGCTTTCACTCCATGGGTGTATGCTTGTTCACCTATTTTCCCTTTAGCTTTGGATGTTTTAGAGTTCATCACCTCTCTAATTTCCACTGCGGAATCTTCCTTAATTTGCTCAACATCCTTCAAGCCTTTCCATTCAGCCTTTGCTTCCAAAAGGGATTCTTGCAACATTGTCACTCGATCTGTTAAAACTTTATTGTTTTCTGTTAAGTCCCTATTTTCTACTGTCAATAGTTGGATTTGAAGATCTCTCTCATGCCCTTTGACTTCCAAAACCTCCAATCTCCTATTGGCATTTAGTAACTCTTTCACATACAGGTTAGATGACCATGTGAGAGGTGTGGATGTGGGACTGTAAAACACATAATCACTGCTATCTTTAGTTTTGTTGCTGTTACACCTTTGCAAAGGAGGCTTGTTTGAAAGTTTATTACGGAGGGCCAATTTTTTCCTTGTCTATTCCCATTTTAGACGAGAAACTCTGCGTTTTAAAATACCCCGAAACTGTTTGGCATTGACCCAAACTCACTTCTCTCCTTTGCTTGAAGAGGCAATTTTCACTTGACCTAAATGGTTTGTTTCACCCAAGACAGGTACCTCTTGCCCATTTTTTATGAGTGTTGAATGTATTTTCATTGCCATAGAGGACAAATAAAAAAGAAACACAGAATAAGAAACATGACAATACCTGCCTATCCCACCTAAAACTCTTGTTGTTCCTGTTCCTGGACCTAGGCCCATCGTTGTTCCTGTTCTCAGACCCGTCATTGTCCACTCCCGACCAGGACGACCCACCACACTGTTGGAAACCAATAGACCACTACTCGAAAGAAGGAAAGCAAGGTGGAACCTTGTGTTTTGCAGGGAATAACCGCGATTAATATCGATGTGGTGGGGAAAACTCGTGTTGTTGCTACTATCTTTCTCGCTCTTGTCAGCCCTCAGATTATTGCAAAGGAACAACCACTGCGCTCACCCTGCTCATGCACTCACCCTGCTGCTGCGGTCACCCGTGTACCGAACACGGTTTAGGGTAGAAGATTTCACACTTATTACACATGCTTAGATATATTATTGAGGGGAATGGGCAGGAAACGATGCGGGACAAGTGGTAATAAGTTAAGTGACCGACTTTTTCTTCCCAGTTTTTCTCATGAAATTAAATATATTCACTAATTTTCACCACACATCTTTTTTTAGCATTTTTGTATGGTTATCCAATCATTGTTATTATGGTGTTCTACAGTAAGGTTTCAATTTTTTTCCATGGCTACATTACATGGTCTATCTTATTTTAATGTTTGGACGTTTTTCAGGCCAATCAATAAGGGAATTGCATGGGATATGGATCTATTGATTTTTGGTGTAACATAGTTTGATGTTTGGACGTTTTTCAGGTCAGTCAAGATGAGTACACAGGGGATGGATCTCTTAATTTTTAGGGAAGGCCTTGTGTAAAAGAGAGTACAGGAACCTGGAGGACTTACCCATTCATTTTAGGTTCGTCTCCAAAACCCATGTGAAATGTTTGAAAATGACATTATAAATGCCTCATATTAATCTGTGAAGTTGGACGGAACAAAGCTTCCCATAGAGAGAAGAGCTATTGCACCACCTTACAAACAACATAGCATTTACTAGATAGAATCAAACTTGCTATAAGATAATGGATGCTTCTTTGGGACCACCACTATTACTGACTATTCCGGTCTGGCCTTGCCTTGCCTAGGAGACTATTCAGGAATTAGTAACAACCACCTATCAGTCAGAGATCAAATAGGCTTTTACTTTTAGGACCTGCTACCAACTACCCATGATATATGGGATATATAGGAGGAATAACTCTTACATGCCAAAATTCATCAAGTTTGATACAAAAATTGGTTCGGCTGAGTCTTGACGATGTGATTCGATTCATCCATTAGAACTTAAAGGAATCAACCTATCTGTCTTTTAGTTAATGCCCGCCCACCACCTTCTACCACCTGAAGACCTAGATATATTAGCCCTATTACACTTTTACTTTATGAATAGATTAGGAGGAGCAACTATAGACGACCCGTGATCAGAATACACTACCGAACCTTTACCTTCACTTTTTCTTATCACCTATTGCTGAAACCAGTCAGGAATCGGGGGTACAACAACACTAGGACACCATTTACCCTATTTTCCCTTATGAATTCTTTCTTATGGGCACCACATATTATATATTGGTTTGGCCAACGAGCGAGCCTTGCCCATATGATTCATTAATTAGAACCCACTAGCTAGGAATGGTACTTACCTTTATTTTCATGCCTGAACCTCATAGTTCTCCACCTTAAAACCTAGCACTTGCCTTATACCTAATATCACTTTCATAAATCGCTTACTTGCTACTGCATTATACCTTTCTTATCAGGCCGGGATATCAACCAACCTTCCAACCAACCACCTGAACAACCTTCACGACTTAACTCACCTATGCCCCTTACTTGTCGTATGGGCGACTTATATATGTATGGCTTTTGGACTTCCAGACAGTCAACATTCACAGGCAGAACTAGAATCACACTTGGAATCACACTTGCTTACAGATATTCTTGGTGGTACCAACTATTCTGGCCGAGCATCACAATATGATTCAGTAATTTGAACCCAGCCAGAGAACCTACTCATTCTAGGAAGGAATCGACCTAAATTTTGATGTCTCCACCTTATTGCTTCTACTTAGTTCCACTTTAATTAATTGCTTCATGGCTCATCACTATACCCGATCTTGTAGGTAGGGACAAGATTTCATCGACCAATCTTTATCTTCTTCCTATCATACTCTACAACACATATCACCTTCCGAGTACTGTTATAACCTGTTTCCACCGAGCCTTGGCCCTACCATTATGGAATTTGAACCCACTGCCTAGGATAGGAAGAGCCTTTACCTCTACGATTTATGCTTACCAACTAACTTACTTGACAACTTACCTTTGGACATGCCCTAAATAGTCTTCACTGTCTCCCCCATATATAGAGCATAGCCTTTTCCACTACCTTACAGAAAGCATTCACAGACAAGACAGGACCTGCCATCACACTTGCTTGATAGGATACTGCTGAGTACCACTACGAACACCTATGATCTATTATTACCATCGAAGAAGAGCCTTGCCAATTATCTTCATCCATTAAAACCTATTGCAAGGACAACATACCTATTATTCCTATACCACCTTTTACCACCTTTCTGGAATCACTTCATGGGGAGAGAACAACTAAAGCTAATCACAACCTTTCTTCTCTTGTCACTAGAACTAGAGGATTAGACAAAACCTCACCCTTACCCCCTATCTGTCCACCTTAAGAACTAGCACATGTATCATCTTATGCATGAATCGCTTAGGAGGTACCACTATAGATAGACTTCCTCTGGGCAGGATGGAACAGGATGATCCAACCTTCTTACTTTATTAATCCCTTCACCCAACAACAACCTATGGAGTGTCGCCCATTGTTGAAGCCAATAATACTCAAGTAGACATGCTTTCACCCCCAACCTTTCTTTTAATGCCGCCTAGTTACCGCAAGAACTAGACTTTCCTTCTTACCTTACCACTTTTCTGGAATTGCTTCATGGCTACTGCACTAGACCTTTTGGGTCGGGATTATATCGACCAACCTTCCCTTTCTTACTGCCTTCACCCTAGGACGATCTTTGATTGCTGCCTGCCCCCCAACACTTGCTTCAGCCAGAAAGACGAGGCATGGAATGAATGACATTAATATATATTCTCACCTTTACTCTACTACCGAAACTTTCCCTTATGAATTCTTATTTATTGGTAACACTATCAATTTCTAAGTATCACTAATGCATAGTTCCGGGTACCACATATAAGATTCTGGGTATAATGTTCCCACCTACGGAGCCCTGCTGATACGACGAATCCGAAATTAGAACCCAACCTTGTCCCTTCTCAACCCTAGGACATGGAGTGGAAGGCTGCCCAATTTATTCCCCCACTTGGAAGATCAATACAGGATGAGATGGCATGACACCAACCTTCTTACCCTTATACCTCTTAGCTTCTTTGTTTACTTACTACTTCCCTAGAATATTTGGATGAATGAAGTGCTTAGGGAGGAGGTACATATGGTACATCAGAGTAGCTAGAAGAACCAGGCAAAATAGCATAGCATTAAACTAATAAAGACTTTCACTTCTCCCCCTTTACTTTTATATTTCTTAAATACTTGCCCACCTAGAGAAGACCTAGACTATATCACTTGGAGTCATGAAGCGCTTAGTGAGTCGGGACTGTTACACCTTCTCTTAGAGGTAGTACCCCATATGGATGGTAACTTGTAGTAGCATGGCTCATGAGGAATTATGGTAGATTAGTTGATAGGGTTGACCTTTAGTAGATATTGTTGAACTGTTTTAACTATGCCAAATGACTTGGATTATGGTCCATCAGAGAACCTCGTTGGATGGGATGGAAAGGCTTCAGACTGCTGCTAGGAGATGAGATTGAGTGCTTGCTTCCAACCTATGACCTTATCTTAGAAGCACCGGATTGGCTGGGGGTTTCTCCCTTCCCTTAGATCTAGACCCATCACTTATTTAATCTGCGATACGCCTTATCTTATTGGGGCATTTCCCTTACCCTTGAAACTTATTTCTTTCCACCTAGGGAGGGCCATGGAGTGATAGATGTTCAACCCATGAATTTACTTGATCTTAGAAGCAGGACGAGATCTGAAAACCGAATACTTACCCTTTACTTTCTTTTTGTGCCTGAGACCTAGGGCCTTGGAGAGAGTCATGCCCAACCTCTTATGAAGCCAGGAAGGAATAGATGTTGAGTACGGCGATAATCCCTTACCTTTATATCTTCATCATAGGAAATGGAGTAACAACCCTAGAAGCCAAGAATACTCAAGTAGGCAGGGGCATGCTATGAACCCCTTGGTTTACTCTTTACCTGCTAGAACTAGACCTATTAGAGTCCTAGATCACGAACTTCATTAATCGTGTCGGTACTGAATTTTACTTACCTTATCTTAGAAGCACCTGATGGGATGGATGGACTTCAACATAGAGCATTGTTTGATGGGTGGGCCTTTAGACTACATTTCCAGAAGATGGATCATACTTGCTTTATTAAGCTTAGGAGGGGAAGGGAAGTACGACACTCTGAATATTTCACCTTTACCCTACCTTACCCTTCTTGTGTTACCATAAAGCACCTAATATGCCTTTAGACCTATATTCCTATACTACTAC
Organism: Picea mariana; assembly: GCA_032191745.1. Classification (NCBI taxonomy): domain Eukaryota; kingdom Viridiplantae; phylum Streptophyta; class Pinopsida; order Pinales; family Pinaceae; genus Picea; species Picea mariana. The sequence continues at coordinate 11,333 of JASDQU011309906.1, forward strand.
TTCATGAAGCCCTTAGTTAGGAGAGTTGGGTACTGCTATGAACCCTTCTCTTCTCAGGACTGGATGAATTAACGGAAGGTGGTCTGGAATTGTCGGAACTGCCTGATTGATTCTCCACAGTCGGCATTGCCAAGATATTAGAATGGAGGATGTCGAGTCACCATTGATAGGATATATGCCTGGACAACCCACATTGCCAGGAAGGAGATTAATTGACGGATGGATGCCCAGTCACCATTTAGATAATATGCCCAACTAGCCACCATTGCCAGGATATTGATTGATTGATCCCAGTCAGCTAGGTCACTAGGATATTGATTATATTTACCCTACCCTTGTCTTCTAGGTACCACATATTCTCTTCTAGGTATCACGTCTTAACTATTCTTGTTAGTCCCTTTTACCCCCTTTACAACCAGTCTCCAACTACCTATTATCCCCACCCAACACTTACCTCATCAATTGTAGGTACCATTATGCCAGGAGATGAATGGATTGATGCGCCCAATCACCATTGCTAGGAGATGGCCAACCATACACCATTGATGCTAGGATATCCAATCCCTTTCATGTTAGTCACTCCCTTTACCATCAGAATACAAATACCCTACTGTTTGTAGCCCCACCAAAATAATGAACCTCATGAAGCTTAGTAGTAGGTACCATTATATAATCTTGTCCAGCGAGGCTAAAACTGGACCACCCTTTTAGTAGTAGTCATACCATTCATACCACAACCACATAGCACCATCACCTTAGATCCTTCTTAGACACATAGTCTTGTTAGTTTCTTCTTATGTTGACTGAGCAGTTTAAGAAGTCGATTCTTATGCTTAACCACCATATCCAGTTGTTAATTCACCTGCAATTCTCCGGAATAACAATTCTCTGAATCTCGTCCTTTAGAGAAATTTCGGAGTAGCTGCTTCAAACACTTAATAAAATCGATTTGGATTTGATAGATGTGGCCGTGTTGCTTGCTCTGGACGCACCTTCTAAGCTCTCTGAACCTGGTCTTGAAGGGCTAAATTCAGTACAGAAAGGTGGCATGGGTAGATCCAACAATAGATCCAGGAGAAGAAGATTAACCCCTAGCAAAGGAAGGTACTCAGAGTGGCGTATGTGGTTGCCCTTTATAGTGAAGTGAATTGTTGTTTGCTCCCAGTGTCGAGTGATTTCCTTGTTCCGCATGAGAATAGGCTACTAGGGAAGCTAACTGGTCCATCACCTTGGCTAACTACATCACAACACTTTGTTATTGAATCGGCTGGGCTGCTTGCTGGTATGGTTGGATGGGCAATGCCATCTTCTATTATTGAATTTACCACCTTGACCTTGGAACTGGACCTTGAGATCGGAAAAACATAGTCTTTTCCCTCTCCTTATCAGTCGAGCATGCTATCACACCCTCTACAACTGCTCTAGGAAAATCTCATATTAAAATAACTCTTCCAAACTAAACGAGTTAACAAACGATGTTGAATCTTCCTTGGCTGTGTAAAACCTGGAGATTAGCTTTATGTTATCCCAACAAGTCCTCAACCCAGGCACGAAGTGTTTTCAATTCAAATATTGGATTGCAATGTATATAACGCATAGTCTGGCTTGCGAAACTGATAAGACGAGGTACAAAGTAAGGTGAGGTACGCAGTAGGATGAACTCCGATAGGGAAAAAGTCAGGTGCGCAATAGGCATGGAATGGCGCTAACTGCGAAATGAAACTCTGAGGAGGGAGGGTAGAGTTTCGAGGGCGCCTCTTAAGAAAGAAAGAAATAAAGAAAGTATTTTTTAATGTCCATGAGGCTAAAAATAGCCTATGGGACAGATTGGGACGCGAGATTATACCTCGATGGGGACAATAGGTTATACCTTGTATTAGGAGTGAGAGAATTTCAAGTAGAAAGAAAGCTAAGCATCAACATCAACATCAACCACTTGGATCAACACCCGGGTTGACACGTACCTGGCATCGACACCTGAATCGAGTAGCGACTATTTACAATGACCAACACCACCTCCTCTTGTTAATGAGACTGACTATCACACCATTGGCTGCTATTGGCGACCACTAGAAATGAGTGTTTCCAGCTCAACCTTTCCTGGTATCCGAGCTGAGCAGCCCGACCCATCCAATGAATTCATCCATCCAATCAGAGAGAAACGTTCTAAAAGTAAAAAACTTTCATTATATATGAGATTATGCAAGTCGAGCAGCTCAAGCCGAGTACCAAAGCCAAGCAGCAAAACTAGCAGCAAAACAGTGGTTTCCAGCCCGACCAGGTAAGAACATTCCTGCCCAAGGCTCTGTATCAATATATATCGAGGTAGAGATTGATATTGAGTTAAAGGATCTAGGGTTTCGTGGATTTCGATGTAGAGTTCTAGGTTGAGTAAGAGTTTGAGGTTCTAGGTCTAGGTCGAGGAGGGTTGTTCTGTCGATTCATAGTTAAATTTCATCTGTAAGAAGAAAATCCATTTAAGATGTAAATAAAGAATGAGTGATGTAAATGTGGAAGCTGGCTGAAGGAGTTCATTGTGCGAGAAAAACAAGAGCGGAAGTGTGTGATAGAAGCTGAGCTATACCGAAAATAGACTGAAAAGAGCGGAATGAAAGTGAAGTGGAA
>JASDQU011309910.1:583-18483 GCA_032191745.1 Picea mariana
GCTGTCAGGCTCAGCCGTATCGTTCCTAGAGCCTTTCTGTCAAGAATCTCCCATTCTTCATCCTTCATGGTCGTCGATTTCTTTACTGCTCCGCCCAATGGTAGGAATAGATCCTTCTGATATAAATAATCTTCCATCTGTATCTTCCATAACTGGTAGTTTTGGTCGTTAAATTTCTCGACCCTAAACTTTCCATCTTCCGACATTGCTCCCACTCGAACCAGGAAGCCTCTTTTCCTGGGAGTTGCCTTTTGCTCTGATACCACTTGTTAGAAAAACAGGACTGTGGAGCAATAAAATAAAACAAATGCGGAAACAAAACACGGAAGATACACAATACAATAGAGACACAGATTTATGTGGTTCACCCAGTGTGGGCTACGTCCACCAGAGAAATTGCTAGGTCCTTCCTTTATTATTATCCAGCATATGAAGGGATATAACCTACAACAAACCTGATGTAACTTCCTCTTCTTTCTCTCACAATCTCCTATCTCAGAATACAATATTCACCATCAACCATAGCCACAATACATTTCCCTCATAAAAGAGGGTTTCCTTCTAGGGCAAAAAACCCTAACATAATCTCTATGGTTAGATTTGCAACCTTATAACGAATGGTCCAGATTTACAATGAAATTACAATATACATTTACAAGGCAATTTTTCCTTCGGGGGACCCCCACTGGGGGCCCGCTTGCCCCCAAACCCCCCAGCCGGGGGTATAGCCCCCCTGGACCCTGCAGAGGGGCTACCCCCCCTCTGTACTCCCCCGCGTGGAAGAGTGTACATACTTCTGGGGTGTAAATACTTCATGGGGTATAAACACGACTGAAAGTAAAAGACCTCTGAATCAGGAAGATAATCAGGCTCCACAACCAACACAAATGAGGTGCTGGCCTCTCTTATTTATACAATTCTTGCACGTGTGGAAGTGTCTCTTCACTGGCAAGGCCGACTTCTTCTTCTGGGTGGTTATAACCACCTTTAATATATTCTGGGGCCGACTTCTTATTTAGCCTATTATAGTTAGGGTTTAACCAATCCGCAAAAGGGGTTTTGGTCAATTACAATGACCGACATGATCAATCCACAAAAGGGGATTGATCTAATCAATAATAAATATATTTTATCTTTATCCACAAAAGGGGATAAGAATATTCTTTGCAGTTACACAATATTTTAACAAATCAATCCACTAACAATATCACACCAAATCTGAGTTGCAAAAGGACACTTAATGAAAAGATGAGAGATATTTTCTTCCTCGACTCTACACAGTATACATACATCGGGGCTATGGTTATTTCTTTTATGAAGATTATCCTAGGCTCGAACTTGTTCCTTATTACCTACCATATGAATACATTTATTTTGTTAAGTGCATCAACATACCAATTTTTTTCTCACCACTAACATTATCTTGATTCCTCTCATCTAACATTGTACAATATTCCAATTTAGTTGTATCTTATCCACCATACAAATTTTTTGTTCTAAACCACAGATTTGGTTTATCCCTTAGTCTAATATAACCTCTCCTCCATTAAGAAAGAAACCCATTCCACATAACAAAAAATCACCTATTCACCCTAATTGCGGCAAATTGTCAACCTTAATGCCACATATCTATGATTATAATATCATCGATTTAACTTAATATAAACAACTCTCAAATATACAAACTTAAGGTAATAAATGTTTTTCATACACCCTTACAAATGTACTTAATTTCACTATACATATGTAACAATTTATAAATGGTAATAACTCGTCATTCGAAAAAATTATAAAAAACATGTCTATTTATGTAACACAAAATATTGATGCTTTAATAAGGCATTTATTTTCCTCAAAGCTTCTACTAATGGAGAGACCATTATCAAATTTACATTCAAGTTTGTCTTTTATATTTACTTGTATGTTTAAATTCTACTAATGGAGAGATCATTATCAAATTTCCATTCCAGTTTGTCTTTTGTATCTACTTGTATCTTTCAAATCTGAACTAACACCACTTTGGGAATCTTTTATCTCAATGATTCCATTTTCAATGGCATCTTTATTTTATTGAGATAATCTCTCAATAGATTTGGTATGGATCTTATATTGTCCCATATGATTTGATTTTTTTATTTTAATAAATCTATGTTATGGTAGGGGTTTCGCTTTCAACCTTGTTGGTAGATTTAGGATTTGATATTCTTTGTAGATTTAGGATTTGACCTTCTTTGTGTTGTTCATACTTAGTGGTAGTTTAAGGTGGGAGTAAATATTCTATTCATGGGAATAAGGTATAATATTTTTTTTTTTTTTCATCTAGTGAAATGAGATGTGAGGCAAGTATGTAAGATGATGGGTGGGATTAAATTTCAAAGATTTGAGATGTGAGGCAAGTATGTAAGATGATGGGTGGGATTAAATTTCAAAGATTTGAGATGTGAGGCAAGTATGTAAGATGATAGGCGGGATTAAATTTCAAAGATTGTTATAATTGTCCTATAGATATAACATAAATGTTATCATGTTTTTTTGTTGCTAGTGTGTTCATGATTTATGGGACTAGTTTGTGGTTAAGAAACCACGATCTAAGGGCATCTAAGTCATCAAAATCACACAGGAATCACATCCGACCAAGGCCATACCAACCCTTATCATGTTTGGATTTTTTAGTGTCTCCTTCCATAGCGGCGTGTTTCGAACTTGGGTCTCCATGCAAAACAAAGTCCATCAAAACCGATCACTCTATCGAGATTTGACAACATAAATGTTATCATTAAATTTGATGTGACTTTCTATTTAATATATTCACCACTTTATTTGTTTTTTTTACATGTATGTACGCTACATTTTTTATTCTCTACTCTATGGGTTGCATGTATGTAGGCCACCTTTTTGTTCATTATAGTTTGGCTAAAATCTCTTGCATTTTTTTTTATGTAGGAACCACAAACAAATGTTGAATTTTGAATGAATATTGTGAATGACTACTTTTGAATCACCTTCCAACTTGATGTTTTGACTACCAACTTTTAAATTCCCCTTTTACCTTGATGTTTTGATCACCTTTATTGTTACAAATCATCAATTTAACGTGTCAAGCCTCAACTTTCACTTCATTGTTTAACCTGGGAATTTTCAGAAATTCTAATTAGGATTTTGTTATCCTTGTGTGTTATCTTACCACCAGTTGGACCCAAATCACCCCATCTCTAACATTAAATTTAGTTTACATAATATTCCTTAAGTTGTGTGTAAGTGTTTCAAGGGGTTTTTTTCTCATCTTTATTTTATGTCCTTCAACAAAGATATTTGTTGTTTTGGTTATCACTTGCCTTCACATAACTTAGGCATGTAAGTGGGTGCTCTCTTTTTTTTAGGGCCTTTGGATTGATTTATTGGATACCCAATAAGCATAATCTTTGAAATAAACATATTTTGCCATAATTTAGATAGGGTCAAGTTTGGCATATCTTCCCTTTTCCCTCTAAATCTTAGTGAAGATAAGTGGAGTCCTATATTATTCCACACAATTTTAATCGGTCTATTAATATGGTGGAGGGTTGTGCTTTCTTCCTTGCCTATGGCTTGGGTCGACCATTTTGCCTCTCATACTTAGTGGCAAAGAAAACATGGAGAGAAAATTCTACTCATAGGAATAAGGTATGCTCCTTCTCTTTTGCCACTCGATGAAATAATGAGATGTGAGGCCAGTATGTAAGGTGGTTGGTTGGTGGGACCAAATTTCAAAGATTTTCATAATTTTCCTAGTAGATATAGCACAAAGGTTATCATTAAATTTGACGCAATCCTCAATTCAAGTTATTCTTCCACTTTATTGGTTATTCTTTCGAAATATATATTGTCCACATTTTTTTCACTATAGTTTGACTAATCTCTTGCAATTTTGTTATGTAGGAATCATGAACAATTATGGAATTTTGTATGAATAATCTCAAATAACTAGTGTTTAGTCACCTTTCACCTTGATGTTTTGATTGTCTTATTGATACACATTTTAATACCTTATGTCAAGGTATCAACTTTCACTTCATTGTCTAACTTAAGATTTTTTTAAATTCTAAGGGTTTTCTTATCATTGTTCCTGATCATATCACCACAAGTCCACAAGCAGTTGGCCCAAATTACCTTAAGCAACAACATTAAATTTAGTCTAATAATATAGTTTCTTTTTAGGTTGTATGTAAGTGATCCAAGGGATTTTTTGTGCTCTTTATGTTATGTCTTTCGAAAAGCGTATTAGGTTTGGTAATCACTTACCTTCACATAGTTTAGGTAGGCAAGTAGGGGGGTTCCTTTTCTTCATGGGATTAGGGGCGGGGGGCACAAAGCAAGTGGGGTGGGGTGGTTGTATCAATTTATTTGATACCCAAGGAACACAATCTTTCAAATAAACAATGTATCCGACAACCGATAGGGGTCAAGTTTGACATATCATCCCTTTTCCTACCAAATAATATAGGAGCTTCTCAACGTGTGCTTCCCAAAATATAAGATCTTAACCCTTGGGTAAATCTCCTTCACCTACCATAGTACAAAAATTAATATTAACATTACCACAAAATACCTAATAAATAGAGTTGTAGTTCAAACGAAATATTTTATCTATTTGGCTAAACTAATTTTAAGCTTTGAAAGCCTATGTCTACTAGATGGGGATAATTACTTTGTTACAATAAAGTAGTCAAAACTTCATTCCAACCTTTTAAAAGTCTTATCTATAGACTAAGATGTTGACATCAAAGGAATACCACTTCCTTAACAAAAGGTTAATAAGGAAATGGACTCAAAATCACCTTTGCTACATTAGCTATTACCAAAGAGATAAAGAGTTGACTTAAATGAGGCCTTTCAAAGCTAGAATGCAATGTCATAATTCACAACACAATTATTATTAATAAAATTAAAAAAAACCATTAAACACATTATAATATATAAAGAATAATTCATTATTTTATATTAGAATATAAAAAACCAATAAAATTTTAAAAAACCATTAAACACATTATAATATATCCCAAAAACCATTAAACACATTATAATATATCAAGAATAATTCATTATTTTATATTAGAATGAAACATATTATATAAGTATATAATTAAAATCATGGAATTTAGTAAAACATTTTTTTTTTTAAGATTTTTGAATCTTTAAACTTTTCATATATATATATATATATATATATTTATTTATTTATTTATTTTTAATATATATAATTATATTTTAAAAAACCATTAAACACATTATAATATATCCAAGAATAATTCATTATTTTATATTAGAATGAAACATATTATATAAATATATAATTAAAAACATAGAATTTAGTAAAATATTTTTTTTTAAATTTTTGAATCTTTAAACTTTTCATACATATAAAATATATAAAATTACATTTTTTATTTTTAATATATATATATATAATTTTTTGTTTTATTAAATTTTAATATAAAATTTAATAATATAATATTTATGATTTGTATTTATATTTTTAAAATTTTACATAAAAATCAAAAGATTAAAATTTCAAATTTAATTAGTCTCATTATAATTTATTTATCAAAATATTTTAAATACTTCAATTTTTTTGATAAATATTAGGAAGCTTTGTTCAAATTTGATAAATAAATTACCTTGTAACAAATAATTTATCTATCAAATTCCATCCATCCCTAATCGAGGTTAAAAAAAATTAAAATTAAAACACTTATACAGAAGAGAAGTGATATGCTTTTGATAATTATAAAAGGTTATGAATATGGTCTGTTATAACGTGATTCATGTGAAAGTAGAAATATTTTATTTAGTTTGGATAATCATCTTAAATAACGTTTTCCATTCAAAATTCTAATTTAAAACAAAATTTTATAATATTTTAATTTTGTTCTTTTAAAGTTTGCAAGGCTCCTGAAACATGTGTTTTCGAGATTACCACTAATATGCCAACACATATTTAAGTGGAGATCTATTCATGAACGTTGATAATAATGATATTATATCCATTTCTTCGTTGGGATGTGTAACCATATTAACTTTTTTTTGTTGAGATAAAAGTATTGTTAAATAGGAAATTTATATACACAGTTGGTGAGGGTGTCAGGTATATTTTGTAGTTTAGAGTGATATAATCAGTTTGTTTGATCATTTTTATTTTCTTCCATTTTTTTAATATGGTTTTTAATAATGGTTTTACTAAATATAGGAATAGGGTTAGATAAATTTATAGGAACTCATTATTTTTTTTTGTTGTTGTTGAAAATCTATTTTTGAATGTAGAAATAGATTTAGTTTACTGCAAAATTATTGGGGCACTCGGATTATATAGAAATAATCACTCAAATTTATAAAAAATTTAGGAAAATGTTCATAAAAAATATGATCAGAAAATAATCATTTCATAAAACATTTAGACTAGGACCCTTTACAAATTTATTGGAAGTTGATATTCAATTTTGAATTTTTATAAATCACTTCTAACACTAATATAATATAGATATGATTAATCAAACCCAAGTTTATGCCTCCCTACATGTTATATAACACATCTTTCTTAGAAAACAAAACTGAAATTTGATTAACTATCTATATTTATTTATAAAACTAAATATCATTTTTTTTTTTTAATAAAAAGAGCCTTATATTAATATCAACCAAAAAAAATTGTACAGAGACAAGTGTCATCCACATGTGCTGCCACAGAGGGAAACCAACATAGGTGGTCTACCAATGTTCAGGTCTTGCCATGTTCGCCTGTGCGTTCGCACCAAAATTACAATTGACATAAAAATCGCAGTGAAACTGCGTGCGCAAAAAGATTGACTGGATATTGCCGCTTTCGGCTCAAGCAAGACATAAGCTGAGTTATCATGGCAGAGACTATGAAAATATAGTAGAAAAAAAAAACAAGACTGTTGTAGCTCGCTAGACCATCGAGGCTACAACTAGTATTGAACAAAAAAACTGAACCTAGTAACTTTAATCTGCGGCTAGGCCGGGTTGACCATGGATGTTGTAAGCTGGGACAAATCATTGGCTGCATGTCGGGCACTTGGCATACGTCGGTGCATCCGAGAGCACCTCAAAAAGGATGTCCATCCTTTGTCTGAGAATTTGTTGAGAGTGCTCTTGGTCCACCTGCCTCTGTCTAATTTTGAAGAGTATGTTGAGGTGCTCCTCCACGAGGTGATTGCTGAAGTGTTGAGCTTGGTCAACTGCCTCTTTGTCCTCTACACTGCCGTCTTCTGGAGTTCTGGCTAAGGGAGGGATCTCCTCCTCTGCTTGGCAACTCCCATCCCCATAATATGGATCACCTGGTTTAATAATGGGAGGAGCTAGGAGGTTGGTGGGAAGAGGTGCGTGCACCAAAGGTGGTGCCTCCTCTTTGACTTTGCAAAGCGACTGGAGGGTCGGGGGGTAATGGGTAGTGGAGGCTTCCGCTTCCAGTTTTACCGAAGAGGTTGCATGGGGGAGAGCCAAGTTTAGTCTCTTGGTGGAGTGACTCAGGCTGGCAAAGTGGGCAATGAGCGCCCTTTGTGAGGGGGTAAGCTTGGTTTTTCTGGAGAGGTCGTCGTGGTTGCGGGCACCTCTCTTTGATTTACTATGCTCTCGAGGCATGCTGGAGGGGAGGTGATGGTGGGGGGTGGGAGAGATGGAGGTGAGAGAGTGGTGCAGTGGGTGAGGGAAGGAGCCGATGTAATCAGGGGGAACGCTGCAACACGAAGAAACCTGAAAATTGCAATGGGAGCCGATGAGCCTAACCAAGAGGGTGGTGCTCCAGATGGGAAGAAAAAACGAGAAGGGCTCCCGAAATAAGAGTTGTTTGCCGCTATGAACGCCATTGAAGTGTGAAGTGACCCTTGCAATCACCATTGATGCGTGAGGAGACCTTTGCATCTCCCTAGTGCATTGTGGCTGACAAGTTCACTCGCTTGAGTGCTCGGCTAAGCGCATTACCATAAAGCCTCTCATGGTGTGAGCCATGGAGAAGTGAGTGATTGGGGACTGGCGACCTGAGTTAATAACTCCCCCGGCTGCCCTGTACCAGCTATGCACACACTTTCACCAGGGGGCACCCCATCCGGGATTTATAAAACTAAATATCAAAGATATGTACATTCAAAACTTTTTGCAAACTGAAAGGAGCTTATATAAATGTAGAGAAGCCAAAAATGTGAAAAAAACAAAATTGTAAACAAATCCAGATCTTCAGAAATACACTTTCATAACATCTATCATGAGCACAAACAGGAGGCGGACCTTTTATACAAACAAGCTTATAGCAGAGATTCGGGTTCTCTCCATATGAGAGTTTTCAGAGATGGGGATGAGGAGATCCTCCCGCCTCCGGTGATTGCTTTCTAAGGTGTATTGTGATACCTTGAACCAGTGACCGTTCTGTATTTCAGTAGTTTTGTAATGTTTTGAAGGGTATTTTGCTGGCTGAACTTGTGCATCTTTGATGGTATGCTGAACTATCAGACGTAATCATTTTATTTTCAGTTATGGAAAGGTCTGCGATTTTTTTCTCTAAACATAAAAAACGAGAGGGAAAAAAAATCTACTAGGTCTGATAAACCAACTGGGCTGAACGGATGGTAGCAAATTTTCGTAGCTATGATCCACGATATATATGTAATTTCCGTCATATTTTTTTATCAAATTTCGGTTTCGATTCAAAGAAGAAGTCCTATAGACCGGGTAGGTCTCTCTATCTGTGTTGTGTTTTGATTCCAGGAAGAGGTCCTACAGACCAGCTAGGTCTCAAGGGAAACATAAGTACAACACATGCAGAGAGGCCTGCCTGATCTATAGGACTTCTTCTCAGAATCAAAACTTATATTCGATCAAGGATATCTCTATACATATAGTTCATGGAAGAACACTGGCATAATACCCAAGTGAAAAAGCTTGCAATTCTTCAGTTCTGAAAGCTTGCAGGAACAACCAGCAATTTATATAAAACCAGAGTCTTTTTAATCAATTGTGTCTTATGGGGGGCCTGAGAATGCAGAGAAATACCTGTAATCGATCGAATTCTGACCGGGTTCGTCCTCGAGAAGACCACCCACATGCAAAAATGGATCCAAGCTGTTAAATTTTGTAGCAAATCTGATTCAAAACGATGAGACGATCAGATGCGCCTTGGAAACAGGGCCCGTTTTAGCAGTTCTCCGGTTAGAGGGGATAAACAAAATCGAGTCAGAATATGGGTCAGACAGGTTGTGAATGCGGATAAATGGGTTGTTTTTCTTTAGTGAGGAAGGATGGGTGAAAATGGTGGTAGTCACAAGGATTCTGGACGTACCTTTTTCCGTCAAGCGACGGCCGTTCCGGCAACTTCGGACCGCCGCTCCTTCCCCACGTCGACACGTGGGCGCGCTCTCTAGGTGGTTGAGGTTTCCGTCAATCGACGGATATTTGGGAATAAGTTTAAAGTGTTGAAATTGAGATTTTTAATTTGTTCTATAAAAATAAATATAAAAATAAAGTTAAAGAAATTTAATTGTTTTTAATTTAATTTTTTTTTTTTTAAGGAATCCAGTTACATAAATTTGGATGAAAATGTAATTTTTTGTTGTTTAAATTGTATTTCTAAATGTATAAATGGATTCAACATGTTAAAAAACTCGGGCATTTTGTTTGATTATACAGCTTTGGTCACTCAAATCTGCACATCCAACAAATTCTAGCTTGATTATGGATAAAGGTAAACATAAAATATCCTACGAAAAAAGACCAAAACATAAAACAATTAGAATACTGAGTTGAAAAACACCGAGTTTGGGAGAGCGGGCTCTATGGCTAGGTTTTGCTAGCCGCATCCCTGAATCCATGGTGAAGGGCTAGGGCGAGGGCCACTTTCAGGGTGAGCACGAGCGAGGGAGCGGGCCACTACCAAGGCGAGTGCGGGCGAAGGTGAGGGCCACTACTAGAGGCGAGCAGGGTTTGCGACGTGGCACGGCGGGAGTTGGGCGAGCAAGGATCCAACGGGATGGCGGAGGGTCGAACCCTGCGGGCTCTGGGGTGTGGTGGTGCTCTGCGAGGACTCTGCGGATGGCGGCGTAAATGGTAGCGGTGGTTGTCTCTTGTTCGAGGTCGAGTTTCACCCTGTGTCTGCCAAAGTTGGTTGTAATGATTTCTGGTGAGGTTCCTCCTGTGCAGCCTTCGCTTTGGTGTTAGAGGGTTTGTCTTCGGATGCGCGACAGTATATATCGTCAGTGTTTTGCGATGGTGGAGGCTTCTGAAATTGTTGCAGTGGTTTTTTGTCATCTCTTATGGATCCTCTTGACCTCTGCCTCCTTGGCTAGAAGTATTGGACCAGAGCTTTGAGGTCCACACTGGGGGCGTGCGGTGTTTTGTTTAACATTTTGAGGTTCTTTGGGGGCGTACGGTGTTGGGTAAACACTTTGAGATCCTTTGAGGACGTGCCACATCTAATTTAGTTTCTTTTTTGGTGTTTGTTGGGGTTTTATCCTTGTTTTGTATTACATTTTGCAGCTTGTGTGTTGGTTCTGGTAATTTTCTTATTCTTTTGGGGATGTAGTAATTTATGTTTATGAGCATGGTTTATGGACTAGTTTTAATATGATTATGTGGATGGTCATGAAAATGTAAAAAATTATATTTTCACTAATATAATTGAGCTAATTTTTTATTGAAAAAAAATATGGATTAGTTTTAATATGATTATGTGTATGATCATAAAAATGTAAAAAATTATACTTTCACTAACTAATATAATTAAGCTAATTAAAATATTTTTTTTTTTATAATAATTAAAGATAATAAAATAGTTTATGTTTTTTATAAATTTAATATATTTATTATTAAATTTATAAAAGTTATTGATTTAATTTTTATCGATACAATTTTCAAGTAGTAATATAATTTTCCATTATTAAATTCCACCCCCATTACTATTAAAAAAAAACTATTTACTACACAATTAAACAGCTTGTACTCTCTGAATTATTAAACGTCTTCGTCAGGCCAATGACGTCATGCGTGGGGAATCAGAAAGCATTATTTATATGCGGTATGACGGGGCATGTTACAGCCCACAATTCAAGCAAAAGTGCATTAAAATATGTCCAGATTTGATATGCCACGTGGCATATCAGAGAATATTCATAAGTTTAAAACGCCATATTGTCTATTAAGAAAATGTTATAACTTTAATATGTCCACGTGGCATATTTAAAAAAAAGAAGTGTAAGTAGTTTAATATGAGATGTCGCGCACTTAAAACAAAGGGTATCAAGAGTCCAAAGTTTAATGCTAAAGGTGTATACGATAAAGTACAATGTGACAATTAAAAAGAAAGAAAAGATTATGGCGGAGACTAAGGTTGATGGTCCTCCCTATTTTTACGTTTGTTTTATGCACACATTATGGCCCTACTTACCCTTGACTCTTATGTTTGGTTTATGCACGGAAAAGTACAGAGCATTTGTGCAACTTGAGGTAGTGGTATGTGTATAGTGGATGATGATAGGGGATATATTTCAGCAATGAAGTAAGCTAATAATTTATTGGTAAGTTTATTTTTTTTTTCAATCACAAATTTATATAAGTTTTAGATATTAAGTTTCACTATAATCTAAATTGTATGGTGGAATGATGTTCATAAAAGATTACTCAATTTTAAAATGATAGTAATTTGAAGTTTCAAATTCATTAAAACTCTATTTTTAATTTATGTTATTAGCTTGAAGAAAGTTTATTGTAAGATTTTACTAATCCTCTCAATAATTATCATATAAAATAATGTTAAACAATTTGTATGGTGTTAGTTTACATAAAATATCATCATAATAAGACGTAATGATAATAGTGACTTTGTAATTTTGTATTTGTTTTTTTGTTTTTTATTTTTCAAAAGTGGCAAAACCTATCATAATTCAGTTGTCAACTAGTAATGAATATGACCATCACTAAATAACCACCATTATTAGTTGTTATGAGTGAATGTTTACTCATCATTATTATCAAGAAAAACCATACTACCTTCATCCCTGCTAAATACCTTTAAATCTTGAGTCTTTAACCTATTTCAATATCTTAGAAAAATAAACTCAACCAATCAAAAACAATTTTAAATTTTACTCCAAAACCAAACAATAATTAAATTATAAAACATGTAAATTAAAATTATTACTTTATTATATATATTAATATTAAAATAAAAAATAATTCTTTAGTGATCGGCAAATAACTAATATTGCTTACCAAAATCCAAATCCTCTTTTATTTTGTAAAATCATAAGTTATTTTTATGATATAATTTATTTTTTTAAATATTAAGTTATCATAATCATTTAATATAATAAAATGTAATATTTTTTTTATGATACAACATTTTAGCTTTTTTTTAACTTTACTTAGCGTTAGGTTTTTCTTTTTTTAACAGATAAAAACAATTTCAAGAATTCTTTTAGTTAGATTCGTAACAAAATTTTATAAGATATAATTTATTTTGTAAAATATTAAGCTATCATAGTCATTTAATATAATAAAGTAGTCATTTAATATAATAAAATGTAATATTTTTCATGATACAACATTTTAGTTTTTTTTTCACTACAGGTACTTAGCGTTAGTTTTTTTTTTACTTTCAGGTACTTAGCGTTTCAAGGATTCAAATCAAAAGTTTTTTTAACTTAGACTCGTAACCAAAATTTTATAAGTATCATATGAACTTTTTTTCTAACTAAAAAAATCAGTTTTCATTGAGAAAATAATATAATGCTAGCATAGCCACAAGTCACTCATGGCTGGTGAACGCCGAAATAACTGAGTCTTGGGTATTAAATAACCACTTGTGCATTAAATAATCGACGTGGTAAGAGCTCCATAGGAAAATCCCGCCCAGTAAATAATAGTTGGAGTAAACTTGGGTTTTTTAGAAAATGAAACGTTAATCACTCAGAGGTGACAATCAACTAGCCATCATAGTAAATTTTAAATATGATTAAGTAAAAGTAAAAAAATAAACATGTAAACGGATGTCTTTATAATAGTGAAGAAGTTAGTGGTTGAAATCACAACCATTGATTTATTGGGACGACTAAGAATATTCCAACAATATTTAATCTTGTCCATACAAAACTTATTAAGTACTAAAAACATATTAAATGTGTCCATTGTCAATAGGTGTACCCTTTCGACCTAATAAAATACATTATTTATATGTACATAGCTCGTTATAAAAAAATTAAGAAAATTGTGTGACAACTTTTTCAAATATATTGAAAGTAATTGGAATTAAACAATTAACTCTTCACTAACCTAAGAGAATGAATAGGAATCAATGATATTATTTTATAAAACACATAGTTTTTAGTTGGAAAAGTACCTTGAGCACTCCATATATTGGTTCAATATTATAGTCTTTCCATATATAGCATATGTTTATTTAAAAATATTTAAAAATTTAATATGTAAAATATGATGGCAAAATCAAGAACCAAATTTATATATTTAGTCTTGTAGTAGTCTAATTGTTTTACGTTTTGGTTCATTTTTAGGTATATTTTCTATTTAAATTTACTCGAAATCCGGCATGAAATTGTTGGATCTGCTGATTTGAGTGGTTAATTTTATATAATCTGAGTGCCCTAGGGGGTTTTAGCACGTTGAATCCATTTCTGCATTCATAAATACAATTTAAACAACATAAAATTGTGATTTCGTGCAGATTTATATCGTTAGATTGTGACAAAAAGGGTAAAAACGTAGAATAATTAGACAACACCTTTAGTCTTGAACCGATGCAGACCCCATCCTTAAATTCCACCAACAATACCTCTCTAGCTTCGAGATGTAACTCTTCCTTTGACAATGAATTAGTGAGAGTTTTTAGTTCCCTATAGTAGGAAAGTGATATAAGCAAAATGTTGTGAGTTCACTCTCAATTGATCTGCAAGAGCCTACAAGTCGACACTTTGGATAGAATGTTGTTTTTTCATCCACTTGATAACTAGCAAGGAATCTCCAAATACCTAATGCTAGAAAACATCTTTGGTCATTGCTAGCATCATTAATGTGCATAATGCCATTAAATCAACACAATTGTTTGATCCCCTACACATAATTGCTTTGAAAATGATATTGTTGGGAGTTTGATATATATAAGATCTCCCTTAATGTTGTTGATGGACTCTAGACTTTGATTGGCCCCATCGAAGAACCCCCAAGGGATGGACTTGTCTATCATTAACTCCCATATCTGTGTAACCCCAATAACTTTTGTAAACATTATAAAGTGTTGACAAAGTGCATAGATTTGAGCAAATATTTGAAAGGTTTGAGCATGTCTATCTTCAAATATAAAAGAATTTTGTGCCAACCAATTCCCATAGAATGGTGAAAAGCATTGACCTAAATTCCTTCACAACCTGATTTTGAAACTAAATTCTTAAACACTCTTTTATATTTGATTCCTGCCTAAGATTGGGTAAACCAATCCACCTTACAATATCGTGCACCAAATCTTATTTGCAAAAGGACACTTAATGAAAAGATGAGAGATATTTTTTTCTTCATCTCTACATAGAATACATACATCGGGGCCATGTTTATTTATTTTATGGAGATTATTCCATGTTGGAGCCTTGTTCCTTATTGCCAATCACATGAATACCTTTGTTTTCTTAAGTGCCTTTACCTACCATTTTTTTCCCAACACCAACACCTTTCCTAATTCCCTTCATCTAACATTGTCTAGTATCCCAATTTGGTTGTATATTGTTCAACAAACTTGTTTTTAATCCAAACTACAAAATCTAGTTGTAATGACCCCCAACTGAACTAAGGATCATTACTACATAGAAAACACATAAAAATAAATTTTTTCTGCTAACTAATTTCTAATAGCTTACCAGCTACGAATTAAACACAGATTTAATTATTGTATGATATCATAATTAAATGCATCTACTACATGCTAAAACGACATGAATGCAATTTAAATAACTCAGCATGACATCATATAAATCGTTCTCAAACACATAGTTAATACACATCAATTAAACTCATAATGCAACATAGAAATAAGATAAAACACTTATCTTTTAAAAACGGTTGTGCAAGCAATTGCTTGGGATGGACGTTCCACCCAACCATAGACTTGTTGTTCCAAATATCAACAACAAGTCACCCTTGAGTCGGGGCTAGCAATCCACAAAAGAGGGTGGTCTCTCATTGTCCACTCACAACTCAGAAAATCCCACAACCCACTGGTATTCTCCTACAACTATCCTGATTTTCCACCAACTCTCTTCCTCTCAACCTACCCAACTCAAGGAATGTACCCCTTCACTGCTCTCAGTCCATCGGGCGTCCAATTCGTTTATTAGGGTCTCTCTGGCACATGTAACCAAGAATCTCATTATTGCGAAACTCAAGGGAGCTCACCGCTAGGAAAACTACTAGGAAAAACAACAACAATCACTTGTTATAGTGGAAATCACAAATGAGTTCACTCTTAAGGCCTGGCAACCTAGCTCTTCAATTTTCTACTCCAAATATGCTCCATAATTCACCCTTCGTGGTTGCTCCAACTCCAACTCTTATTTCTTGCTCTTTTCTTGTTGTTCATGCCAAAACATTGACTGTCTAAAACTGTTGTAACTGCCCATACAAATTTCCTCCATTTGACTTACTTTCTTGACTTACACTCTTCCCCAAGTTGATTGTACTCAACCCCCATGCTCCCAATAACTATGGGATGTGACTTTTCACATCCACCCTCTTACATGTGTTCAATGATTGGCTTTGGGAACACTCAATTAGAAATTAGAAGGTCATATACCAATAGTAATTTTAGGAAGTGGGTTGAATTAATAGACATGGATAATTCCCCCTTGGACCCCTCTCTTAGACCCGCCCCTCTCTTGTGGATTAATTCAACCCCCATCTCTATCCATATCCCCCATGAACTGGCATCACATTTTTTTTTATTAAAATTCAAAAATACAATTCCCATATACATCACTTGGTCGTGGTCATACATTATATCTACATTAAGCATTGATTAAACTGAGGATTATAGCGAAAATGTTACACTAATTCATTCCTTAGTCTAATATAACCTCTCCTCAATTAAAAAAAAACATTCCACATAACAAAATCACCTACCACCCTAATGCCTTTGCAAATTGCCAACCTTGATACCACAAATATGTGGTTATAATATTGCTAATTTAATTCAATATAAGCAACTCTTGAATATACAAACTTATTACTTCTAACTTTAGGGTTGGTAATAAATATTTTGCTAAAAACCTTACAAATATAATTAGTTTCTTTCACACTTATCATTAATTCATAATATATAAATCCTTGATACCACAAATATGTGGTTATAATATTGTTAATTTAATTCCGTATAAACCACTGTTGAATATACCAACTTTCTACTTCTAACTTTAGAGTAAAAACTATTTTGATCAAACCCTTACCAATATAGTTAGTTTTTCTCACACATATCCTTAGTCCATAATATATGGATGATTTATATTATGATTAATATGTATCAATTTATAAATAATAGAGTGTTGTTGGTGAAAATATTAAAAAATTTTGTTTTTTTTTTGCAAATTAATGATTTAATAAGGAATTTATTTTCTTAAGATTTTGCTAGTAAAAACATGTATACACTGTTTTGTATTAATAATTTAAAATAATTTATATTATAAGTTTTTATTATATGTAGATTATTATCAAATCGTCATAAAAGTTTGTCTTTTATACCTTCTTGTATATTTAAAATTTTACATGTTTAAAATTTAGATTTTGAATTTTTATACCTACTTGTATATTTAAAATTTTACATGTTTAACATTTAGATTTTGAATAACCACAGTACCTTGTGAATCTTTTATTTCAATGATTCTCTTTAATCTTAATGTATCTTTTATTTTCTTGAGATGATCTCTCAATAGATTTGGATATGGATCTTATATTCTCCCATGTGATTTTATTTTTTATTTTATTTGATATATGGTAATGGTAGGGGTTTCACTTTCAACTTTGTATGTAGCTTTGAGATTCAATCTTCTTTGTGTTGCTCATACTTAGTGGTAAATCATATAGGGAGAAAATATTATACTAATGGGGAATAATAAGATATAATGCTTCTTTTAAGCTATTGAGTAAAATAATGAAGTGTGAGGTTTGCCATTGAGTGAAATAATGAATTATGAAGTAAGTATGTAGAATGATGGGTGGATCAAATTTGAAAGGTTGGTATAATTGTATTATAAATATAACATAAATTTTATTATTAAATTTGATATGATTTTTTATTCAATTTATTTTCAATTTTATTTGGTTGTTCTATTCAATTTATTTTTAACTTTATTTGATTGTTTTTAACATGTATATAGGCCACATTTTTATTCTCCACTTTATTGGTTGCATGTATGTAGGCCATCTTTTTGTTCATTATAATTTGGTTAAATCTCTTACAACTTTTTACCATGGACAATTGTTGAATTGTGTATGAACAATATGGATGACTACCTTTAAGTCACCTTCCACTTTGATTTTATTGACACAACTTTTAAATTCACATACCACCTTGATTTTTTGGACCATTTTTATTGTTATAAATTATGAATCTCATGTTTCAAGTCTTAACTTTTGCTTCAATATTTAACCACATATAAATAATTTATTTAATAAAGCTTTGAAAAACACTCTCTTTCGATTGGTTAAAATATTAAAGTGAAGCTTTGCAAAGCCAACGTGCAAAGCCAACGTAAAGCTTTGAAAAACACTCTCTTTCGATTGGTTAAAATATTAAAGTGAAGCTTTGCAAAGCCAACGTGATTGATTAATTGCGCTGAAATAAAGTAAAGCGCATATATATATAC
>JASDQU011309912.1:3593-14938 GCA_032191745.1 Picea mariana
CCCTATGCAAGTGTTGTTAGTATTCTGATGTATGTGATGTTCTGCACTCGACCAAACATTGCTCATGTAGTGGGAGTATTGAGCAGATACATGTCGACACTTGGGAAAGATAACTAGAAAACTTCCAAGAGAGTGTTCAGGTATTTGTGTGGTACAAAATAATATTCTATATGATAACAAGGGAACCCTGAAGCTAACGGCTAAGTAAATGTACATGGCTTTGTCGATGTCGATTGGACTAGAGATCTGGATCGATGAAGGTTGACTAGTGGATATTTGGTCAATATGTTCAATTGAATAATTAGTTGGATGAGTAAGTGATAGGAGGTGGTAGATTCATAGAAAACATAAGTTGAATACATGGAAAACAATCATGGAATAAAATACGGATTATGGATGCATTGATTGTGTTCAAGGATTGGGTTTGAGCAGAGAGCTATGAAGATAAACTGCAATAATAAAAGAGAAATATTTCTAGCAAAGAAACCAACATATCATTCTAGGATGAAGCATATTGATGTACAATACCATTTCATGAGACACATGGTGGAAAGAAAAAAGGTGTTGTTAGAGCAAGTAGACATGTTGAAAAACATTGTAGACTCTTTGACCAAGTATGTGAGTGTTGTGAAATTCTCTTGGTGTAGAGAAGAAATGGGAATTATTTCCCTGGGTTGGTGAGCAAATGTTCATTCTCTCATGTATTAGCAATAAATACAACAAGTGGGAGAATGTTGGGTTGTTATATTCTTTGTAGTGATAGAACAATCATCAAATTGTCTAGTCGAGGTGGATCTACTAGGTGAAGAGTTGACCAACGAGCTAAGTCGAGTCAACGGTTAAGTTAAGGTTGAAGAATCAATTAGGAAGTTGTAAGTCGAAGAGTTCAACGGGAAAGTTGAATTCGAAGTGGTTGATAGGAGGTCTAAAAGAGGTCAAGTGGAAACTGATTGAAGATGGACTGGAGTTCGACTGATAGTCGACTAGTAAACCGAATGGACTCAACTATAACAAAATCCTAAGATTCATGGGATTTACAACAAATCATCTGTGTGGATCTGTAACTATTTTTGGGAACCATTATTTAGGGCTTTGCATGTTTTAAAGCCTATAAATAAGGAACATTGTAATTGTATTAAGTTGATCAATCTTTGATGTTCATAAGAATTGTTGATGGTCATCTAGATGTAAGACAAACTGGTTGCATGGTTTCTCTTGTGTAAAGTAAGAGAATATGATGGCAATTGTGTCTTAGGTGTAGACCAAGGTTAGTCATGTAAATATTTATTCTAAATGAATAAGATAACAAGAGAGAAAGACACTCAAGGAATGTTGGTTTTCCTATTTGGGTTTCCAAGGTAAAATCTATGTGTACTGTGTTTGTCATTTATTTCTTATTTACATTTTTCTTCTCTTTCATATTAGGTTTAGTTTGGATGTCTATTTCCCAACATGAAGCAAACAAAATATCCATACAGAATTCATATCCATACCTATATAGCACTTTATTAGTCCAGGTCGAAAGCTAGGAACTATTTCTTTTGATTCATGATTGACTGCATGTTAGTTTGGTTTGATTTTTCATACATCTAATCATATCCTAAAATTTTAGGATAGTTTGTAATTTTATTTATTAAATATTTTATGAAAAAATATTTTCTTACAATACTATTGGTTCTAACATTTGAAGCATTATTATGGGACTGGTGGTTGAGTTCTTAGAAATTGTGTTTTTCATTTTAACGAGCTTGTCAAGGCTTTAAATAACACTATATGATTTAAATAACTCTCAAAATTATTATGAGAGCAACAAAAAAGTTCTTAGTCAACTTTAAATAACTCTGGAACTCTTTTATGATCCACTTGCAACACTGCATTATACATTTGATCCACCTATAACTCAATCAATGATGCACATCCAATACCACATTACACATTCGGGCCACCTGTAACTCAATCCATACCAGCATGTCTTAATATTAGTGATTATTTTTCACAACTCCTTTTACTCTTCATATTGCAATTAGCCAGGCTTGAATAAGCGACCACTTCTTCCACTCCCAATTGATCTAGTTGAAGAAGTAAATTGGTTCCATATTGCCTCACACAACCTACCAAAGATAGAGTATCTTAATATTGTTCTCCCCTAACCATTTATTTCTCTTAAGAACCCCTGACAATTTCTTTCTATGAAGCATATATTTTTCAAAGAAACAAAAAGATTTAAAGAAGTCATCAAGTTGGACAAAAGTCACTCACTTGATAGGTTGTGCATGAGAGTCAATAGTGATGCGAGGGAATCATCATAAATAGAGAAAATTGATACTCCATAGTTTCATTCCAACAATCATTAGTGCAATCCAACAAGCAAGCATTTGCTAGTCTGGAGCACATCATTTACAAACAAGTGATATAGTTTTGCAATGTTTGAAGCTAATGCATCTAATATCTAGGTAAGGTAATATCTAGTGCATGTATAAGACACTTTCATTTGGTATAATATAGTGAGTTCCTTGTATTGTTTTGTTCCTGAGATAGATTCTTGAATTGCATTGTTTTGGAGACAAAAGTGATGGAAAACAACACAAATTAACCTATATGACCTATGCATATAAAACTTACAGATACCCACTTTGACAAAGTAATCATGAAAATGCATTCTAAGAAAAGGTGCAACCAAGTTTGGGGCTTTATATATGTACTCTCCAACTACATTTTCCACTACATTATAAACTACGAGGAAGCTATTGTCATAGAAGTTCAGTGCAAGTCCTCCACCTACATATGTAGATATAGAAGAAAATGCCCAAAAACTCAAAAAAACTCTCAAATGCAGTAAATAGATGTCTAATTGTGATTGTCTTCATGATATTCCCAAAAGAGGAATGATTTGCAAAGTGGAATTATATTATTCCTATAACATTATCCTTGAAATTAGTGTAATTAGTATAATCTATAATGGCGTATATATATTATATAGCAAATTAACAAACACAGATAATGGATTTTATTCAAAGAAAAGGAAATCAATGTAAATACAAACAAAAAATTAATATCAAATCATTTATGGATCTATCCTTACAAATAGTTTAAGAAATGTCTATATGTGTATGGACAAAGATACAAATATAAATAGTAATCTTATTGTGCTACAATTGATTGTTATTGAGCCTTGCAATCTTTCTTTGMAATGGGAAAATATAAAACTTCATATTAATAAATATGAAACAAAACCTTCAATAGTATGCCAATGCAATATKTAAACCAAATTACTYTAGAGAATAAATAGCCTTAGTTTTAACCAGACCCAGATCYTATRATGAAGAGAAAAACAAACTTTCATTTTGATAAATTTAGGAAAATTACATTATGAAGGMGCAAMCTCCATTGTTGTTTTAGAAGAAAAGATTAAGGAGTAAGTAGCGACAATAAATGTTTTGGAAGGATGCCATCTTTGTAGAATATCTACATTGACACCCCTCATTTTTAGAATCTCAACCATGCCCATGAAATAAATCATGCTACTTCTCCATTCATTAATTTTTTATYACAAAATTTGTAAGCTTCTCAATTTAAATTCCATGTAAACCATTGACTTTATTAAAGACTACCATAGAATTTCAGTGCAAGTCCTCCATCCACATATCCATATATAGAGGAAAATGCCCAAAAACTCCTAATTGCAATAAATATATGTCTAAGTATGATTGTCTTCGTGATATTCCCATACAAGGAATGCTTTGCAAAGTGGGATTCTATTATTCTTATAACATTAGCCTTGACATCAATGTAATTAGTATAATATATAATGAGGTATATATATATTTTATATAGAAAATTGACAAACAAAGATAATGAATTTTATTCAAAGAAAAGGACAACAATGTAAATACAAATACCAAGATTAATACCAAAATATTTACGGATCTAGCCTTACAAAAAATTTAAGCAATAGTTATATGTGTATGGATACATATACAAATACAAATAATGATCTTATTGAGCTGCAATTGATTGTTATTGATCCTTGTCATCTTTCTTTGCAAGGGGAAAACATAAAACTTCATATTAATAAATATGAAACAAAACCTTCAAATGTATGCTAGTGCAACATTTAAACCAAATTGCTCCAGATAATAAATAGCCTTGGTTTTAACTAGACCAAGATCTTTTGATGAAGATAAAAACAAATTTTCATTTTGATAAAGTTAGGAAAATTACCTTATGGAGGAGAAACCACCATTTTTTTTAGAAGAAGAGATGACGGAGTTAGTAGCAACAACGAAAGTTTTGGCARKATGCCATCTTTGTAGAATATCTCCATTGGCACCTCGGATTTTCAGAATCTCAATCATTCCTATGAAACAAATCATGATAATTCTCCATTCATTAATTTGTTATCRTAGAATTTGTAAGCTTCTGAATTTAAATTCCATGTAAATTATTTCCTTTATCAAAGACTACCATACTATCATGTSTAGAATAAAATAACGCATACACRTTTTTGTGAATATCGAGTATTAGATATGATCCACTAAATTTGTATTTTATAGATGCTTGAGTGTCAGATGTTTCTTCAACCTACATGGAACTCTTCCTCCACATGCATTCAAGAAATGATTCCTAGTACCAATGCTTTGAGGTGATGACCTATTGAGGCTTTCTACCAACTSTTATTTTTGTGCATTAAAGATCTAGAATGAGCTAATCTTTTCAATATGACTTAGACACTACCCTTGCTTKTTTTCAATCTTCAGTCAATTCCTTTACAAGTGTTTCTTCCACTAATTCTAGTGCTTTTACTAGCTTAGCTACTTGATCTCCCTTCATTATTTGCATGCATAGTACCTCAGTTAGTCTATATTGACCACTATGACTTCCAACATTACTTCTCTAAAGGAAATACTACAATACCTAAAGTGCTTGGTGAGAACTACTAAATGAGTGTCTTTGTTTTCAATATTATTTAAAATTTGTATGATAATAGATATATCAATAATGATATAAAGTGCTCGCATGTGTAAGAAAACAAGTTGTTATATTTGTCAATGCTTATTCTCCCCTTCATGGTGCAATATTGACACCTTGTTTGCCCACCATGATCCCTACTTACCTCGCTTAGAGAGGAAGCCATGTGTCATCCTTCCATTTCTTCTTTGGGAAGTGTAGATACTTGTTGGCCAAGTTTCTTGGTTACCTTTGTCATTGCAAGAACTATAAACCCACGTTGGTAATTAATAGCAAAGTGTCATTTGTTGAACGGTAGCATTTAGTTTTTAATAGGAAGTTATTAATAAATACTTATAAGGAAACCCAGGAGACCTCAATTTTAGAAAAATCATGAAATTCCTTATATATCTTGTAATTATTGTGCAAATATTTCATGGGTTTATTGATGCATTGATTAAGTTGTTACCTTTCACGAACATAAGTTTTGGTCAAGTCATTATTCAACAAAAAAACATTCACATTTTACAATGATCTTATCTTTATGAAATTCCATGTCATTATTTGAAAATAACATTCACATTGTAGATTACAAAGTTTTGGATAGAAAACTTATCACTTTAATATTTCAAACTAGATTTCACAAAGATACATAAAATGTAATGCACCATTTTGATTTAGGTAGCTAGAATTACTTATGGCCTAATTTTATTTTCATTTTTTATTATCTGTAGAACACTATTAATTTTGGCACTTTGAATTTTGGACATGTGGACCTATGTGTATGTAAATATTATGAATCTTTATCATCATGTGATTAATGATGGATGTCATGCAACCTACTTCTAGCATGCAAATTTGAATTGAAAGATATTGGTGAGTGGATACCCAGTTAATGATATGTTTAAATGCAATTACATGTTAATAAGTGTATGTATATGCATGAGTTCATGTTATAAACTAACCTGTAGATTTAATGGGTTATGTAATAACCAAATAAGGGTGAACATAAGTAGTCAATGTCATGGACATCGACCGAGAAACAATATGAAATGAATGATTTGTATGTAAAATTATATTGGTTTAACTATTGCTATGATGTGTGGGAAAGTGTAGGTTTTTCAAGTAGGGAAATTACCTAAACTGAAAATTTAGTGACAAAGTTCCCAGAACACAGTGCCACCATATGGCCCATGATAGGGTGTTGACGCTAGTTCTATCAGGAGGGGTGGCAACATTTCCCACCATTTATCCTCTGAATTAACTTAGAGTTGTGGGAGGATAATGTGTTAGGGCATGCTCTCATAAACATGTGATGACGTCTGCCATTTTCTGTTGGGGAAGCTTGGTCAAGGTAGTTGACACTTCCACTTACAAGTTCTATCTGGAGTTAGGTAAATATAGTCGACGCTCCGGTATAGTCCAATAGAGGAAGGATAGGGTCAGGAAGATAGAAGTAGGTTAGGAAGGAAGGACATTAGGAGTAGTTGAGAGTGTTTTGGGGTTTTAATCTTATAGAAGAAGTGCCTAATGTACTCTATGCTCTTTAATAGCAAATGTTTAACTGAATTACAATTATCTAGGCAAATGTTGTTTATGATAAACTATTGTAATCGATGGATTCTCCTGATATTGTAAATGATTGATTTATTCATTATGAAGTTGATTCCATTGTTGATTGGATTATATTACATTAAATGTGTTGATTACATTAAATGTGTTGATTATTGTCATTAGTACACACATGAGTTGTGTATGTGCTAGCTACACATGCATACCTTGTGTGCGTACACTAGTATTTATGAAAGTATTAAATTAATGATGTTTGTTTATCTCATCTAGATGTATAAACCCTGTTATAATTATTAATTTAGTGAATGATTAGAGTTAATCATATTAATTAAGTGAAATGGATAAAGTTAGTGATGTTAGTTAAGTGAAATAATTAGATTTAGTGATTGTGATTAATTAAGTTGATTAAATTAATTTAGATTTAATTTTGGTTAAATATGAATTATCTAAAAAAATTAATATTTTATTTTAATTTAACTAATTGAAACACACACACACACAAGTGATATGTTTTTTTTGTTGGAATGGTATTAAAAGTAGGTATGATATTTATTATTCATTTAATTGAAAATACTAGAAGTAGGTGTAAGATTTAGGACTTGGAAATTAATAGATGGAGTGGGAAAAGAGGATGTTAGAGGGGGTGTTGACTCAGTTTTTGTCCACCTATTCCTAGAGCTCGCAAAGTGTTGTGAATCTTATATCCCTATAAAAAATTTAACTAAAGTAGGTGGGGTCCCTTAGTAAAAGCGTCAGAATTGACTGATTTTGTTGCACTTTATATGGTATTTTTACAAGGTAGTTGATTTATCATGACATTAGTTTGAGATGTTTCTTTGTGCATGGTATCAAAGAGGTCCAATTTAAAGGTTCATTAAAATATTCTTGCAATTGTGTTACCAAAAGCATGATATATTTATACCAGGGTGATGATATTTGGCTTGACACATATGAAGTTACAGTTCTTAACAATTCACTTTGGTGATGTATTATGTTTTTTTGTGGTTTATATCCCTCACAACACTCAATAGAATTGGAGGTTTATATTTGGAATCATGGTCAAGAAGCAAYGACAATAATATGGGACAAGGTAATATTTAGCATAGCATATATGGTCATAAGATTTGGATATGCCTCATCTCTCAATGCATTAAGTTTTACTTTGGCACTTATAYGAAGGGTTACAATATGGCACACACTGGTGATTCATATATTATGAATATTCCTCACACCTCTCGATGTATCAAGGGCTCRCATTAACAAATTCAATGATGCAAGTGGTTTTTCTAATGTGGTTTGTTTGTCACCTAACRATGACATATCAAGATCTAAATGACTTTGATAATMATTAATATGGTTCATGTATTTGGATCTATGTAGTTTCAAYGTGTTAAAGKTTTATAAGAAATTCTTGATGTTATTTGACCTTAGATGTGTTATGAGATTGGYATATTATTTGTGAGTTARCCATGCATTCAAATTTGGAATGAGTGGGGAATTAGTGTCGTTGAACATGTGCTTTACCACCTTTGGAATTCATTAGTTTGCTTCATTTGACTGTTTGTAGACTCTAGAGAGAGCTTTGTTGCTATGTTTTAGCTCCAACTGATTGCTACCTAGTCATTGTGCAACCGCTTGAAGCATGAGCAAATGATTTATACTTGAATATGTAAAAGAGTAATTTCTATTGGACAAGGTAAGTACCCATGTAGTTATTTGAGCATTATCGTAGCTTAATTTGTTGATAAATGAGTTAATAAGGCTCTGTTAGTTGGTTTCTAGTGGGGTTTTTGTCTTTCCCCATCTTCTTTCTTATGCTCAGTATGAATTATGGTCATATAAATGAAAATTTCATTTGAACAACTCGTTGTAGAAACTTATAATAAAAGAAATCACATTGGTTTCATTTCTTTTGTGAGCTCTTGATTGTTTTGACTGTCACCCATTCATTTTTATCATTTTCCATACTTGGGCATCTTGACTACAAAGTCAAATTAGTTAGAGATGAAAGAGTTTTGGGTTAAGCCATGATAATCATTCTTTTCACACTTAAATGTGACCGAGGTTTTGTCCAAAATACATTTAAAAGTCTGAAGTATAAAGTATTAAATCTCGGTTTCCCCTTGGAATAATTGTGCATATACATGTGCTTCAACTAATCATTCTTATCACTTTATTACCTGGTGTCCCTCCCCCATGTTTATAGAATTTGGTACCATCTGTATGTGTTTGTGTTTGTACATACATACATACATGTTCCTGAAGTTCCTGCAAATAAAAAATGAATACACAGTGACAAAGATGGCTAAGTTGAAGTTTAGAATGAGGTTTTAACATGTTCCTTGTTTGATATATCTATATATATCCATATATTTGCGGGAACTATAATGACCCTCCATTATGCCTAATAAAATAAAAGCACAATAGGTATTTTTTTTTTAAGCATAGGGAAAATTAACGTCAACACATAATTCAATAGTGCATAATCAACAACATCATAATTAAAGGAATTAAAATCATCTCATCATCGTAATCAAATGACTTCACAACCGACACATCAACATAATTATTAATGACACATAATCAACACATCATAACATTTAAATAATGACACATAATCAACAAGCATCATGAATGGTGACGAAAGATCAACTGGAAACATCAATACTTTTAATCGCTCAACTCATCACATAAAGATAATCATCTAATAACACAAGGATAACATGAGATAACATAACAATAACATAAATATAACATAAAGATGACATAAAGATACTACCCTCCCAACCTACCTTGCAAGGATAGGACCTCCAAGACACATAAGAAAAGCTCAAGCCCAGGATTCATCCGATTAATTTTGACCATTTAAGGTCTCAGGGCTGGTGACTATTCTAAGGAACAAGGAGGTGTATACATCCCACTAACAAAATCAAGTCCAAAAACCAACTAGATATATCAACAACATCAATGATATTCAATGACGCAATAGTGTTCTAATAACTGATCGCACATCACATAAATTCCAAGGTGCAAGAGAATTAATTACTAAATCAATTATACACGAGATAAGATAAGGCACAAAGAATTCAAATTTATTTTATTTTCAAGGCACAAAAGCAAACATCTACTTTTCTTCAAGGCACACGATTATTCAACCATTTAATTCATCAATAATCAACATTATCTCTGGGTGCGCGCATGATCCAAATTCCGAATTAAACATAAACCAACTCCATTCAATGCGTGCAATTAATATATTCAGTTAGGAAATCATACAACAACATTTAATATCAAGACGCAAGATTTTCTAATTACTAAATCGTTTTTACGTTGACATTGTTGCAAGGCGCATTAAATCCAATTACTTAATCATTTACACATCAACAATAAATGATGCAAGAGTACATAAACTTTAAACAATCATACATCAACATGATAAATGGTGCGAGAGTATTCTCAAGCTTATTTTCATGGCACAAAGATGTCTAACTACTTAACTAGTCATACATCAATATCAAATTCATGGTGCAAATAAACTAATAACTTCATCATTCATCAATCATTAAATAATAATTGCACAAGAGTAAACTATTGATTTATTTGATGGCGTAACAAATATATCTACTCAATCAATCATACATCAATACAATGGACACAAGAATAAATTATTACACATCTCGTCATACGTGAGCGTTATTCATGGCGTGCAAGTATTCCAACTAATTTCTAAATCAATCATACATCCACATAATTTCCAAGATGCAAGAGTAGTCACCTTAAATTTAATGGCGCAAGAGAAATCTAATTCTAAACCATCAAAAATATAATTTATAAGACACAATTCATTCGCACATGACAAGGACACTACTCCCAACCTATAGGGCAATCTTCCTTCACTAGTACTAGTTTTCTCATTACCCTTCCAATGAAGTAACTCTACCCAAATCACAATTGACTCAATTCTAGAGAATAGGCAATATGAAATCAACTTAAATAACTCACCAACTAAATACCAAGTTCCAACTTTAGTTAGTATGAGACATAAATAGATTTTACACTCATCCATCTTATAATTATATCCAATATTAAAATAGAGATGGGTTCTTTTTGCACTTTAAAATATCCTCATTGTTTATGTAATAAACAAAGAATATAAAATCTCCCTTGGAGGATACTAGTAAATTTTTTTCCAACAAGATGGAAACATCTGACCCTTAAAGTAATGAATTACCAGAGAACTGAAAAATAAGAAGGGGTGAAAAGAAATTTCATAACCCCAAAACTCAAATGCACAGAGAACAAATAACTACACAAAATACAAGGAAAAAGGGTCTCCTTAGCCAGGCCATCGTAGGGAACACAAGGTACAACTCAGGCTAGTTTAGATGGGTGTGAAGTGATGACTCCCAAACTCAGAGAGATAAAAATATGTTGGTAAAGTGATTAAGGAACATAGATCTTAGGAATTCATAGAGGGGATGAAGTCCATCAAAATCCCAGAGGTTACATGCAAACACAACATCTTTAAAGGGAAAAGCATCGATCCATTTAAGAGGAAGTCGCCAGGGAGAAATCTCACATGTTGGGCGAAAAGTTTAGGGGCAGAAGTAGAGATTCAACTCCTTTGCAAGGAGAAACATTGAGAATACAAAAGGAAGGAATGCATACTAGCTTTAATTGAACTCAAAAAAATTAAGAGGGAGGTGCAGGGTGATTTGAAAACGCAAAGAACAAGATTTCACCTTCTAGAAGCAAAATTGTGGCTGCACTTACTTCAGTGTAAAGCTAGCATAAATTCGTTGCAGAGAACAATAATTTTTCCTTCC
>JASDQU011309912.1:14958-25092 GCA_032191745.1 Picea mariana
ACCCCAAAACTCAAATGCACAGAGAACGAATAACTACACAAAATACAAGGAAAAAGGGTCTCCTTAGCCAGGCCATCGTAGGGAACACAAGGTACAACTCAGGCTAGTTTAGATGGGTGTGAAGTGATGACTCCCAAACTCAGAGAGATAAAAATATGTTGGGAAAGTGATTAAGGAACATAGATCTTAGGAATTTATAGAGGGGATGAAGTCCATCAAAATCCCAGAGGTTGCATGCAAACACAACATCCTTAAAGGGAAAAACGTCGATCCATTTAAGAGGAAGTCGCCAGGGAGAAATCTCACATGTTGGGTGAAAAGTTTAGGGGCAGAAGTAGAGATTCAACTCCTTTGCAAGGAGAAACATTGAGAATACACAAGGAAGGAATGCATACTAGCTTTAATTGAACTCAAAAAAATTAAGAGGGAGGTGCAGGGTGATTTGAAAACGCAAAGAACAAGATTTCACCTTCTAGAAGCAAAATTGTGGCTGCACTTACTTCAGTGTAAAGCTAGCATAAATTCGTTGCAGAGAACAATAATTTTTCCTTCCAGAAGAAAAATCGTGGCTGAGAAATAACTGGTCTACRTTTTGATCATAAGCACAAAACRCAAAGGGTTAAGGAAAACGACGGTTTAAAAAAAACATTGAGGTTTAAAATGTCGTGGTTTAAACAACAACAAAAAAAAAWTCGCARAGGTTAAGGGATCAAGCTCACCAGGTG
Organism: Picea mariana; assembly: GCA_032191745.1. NCBI lineage: Eukaryota > Viridiplantae > Streptophyta > Pinopsida > Pinales > Pinaceae > Picea > Picea mariana. Next base: position 15,684 of record JASDQU011309912.1, read on the forward strand.
AATACTCCAAACAAAGAGGAGAAAAAAATGGGGTTTAAAATTTGTTGTGTGCAACCAAAACCGCAAGTAAAATCTTTGGGATAATTTCCCTGAGGTAATTTGTTGAGGTATCAATTAAACCATTTGTGATGTGAAGTCAAATCCARCATTTGGCAATGAKCCCAGTGAGAATTTGTTGACAGTTCCATAAAAAAATTCATGGTGGTGAGTTCCAGTCCATTAATTGCAAAGTAAATCGCAAATCGCAGGGCAGTTCCAGGAAGTCAAACGCAAAGTAAAGAACATCAGAGATCAACAAAACACATAGATTAGATGTGTAAAATCACTGGGCATATGAGATAAAATCCCTAGGCATTTGAAGAATAAAACATAGAGAAAATCGAAGGTAAATAAATGTCAGTGGCTTGTAAGGAAGGGCTAAAATTATACACGAAAGCACAAGGGTTTTCTAAGAAAACGCAGGGTAAAAACACCAAGGGCATGGATCGGTTTTTTTTTTTATCAGAATAAGAAGAGGTTTTATTCAAAACACATCAGGCAAATGAAAATCACAAAGATTACCCCAAAAATATACATACAATAAACACTTAATACATTGCAACTCAGATGGAAATACAATAAAAACTTAATACGATGCAACTCAAATGAAAATATTGTGATCGACGAAGATAGGCTTGATGATGATCCTTAGCGATGGGCATTCCCTTCCTTCATCCACTTGCTAACTATTGAGAATTCATTGGTACCTCCCAACCAATGCTAGGGGTACTCTTCTTCCCCCTTAGCCCCCCAAACCACAAAGGGAGCACACACACACACAACCAGAATCCTCTAGCTCCTAGCTCGCCTCGCATGGTAGAGCCACCACTCTCTCTATGTCTAGTTGGGTATCCAAACTCTCACAAGTAAAACTAATTAGGATTTCTACAACATACCTTACTCATAACCCATGTGATCCCTTCCTCCTCTCAACCATTTGTTTCATAGAATTTTTCTTAGTGAAAACTTGCCATTGGCATATTTAATTGGGTTTTTTTTAAATTTAATTAGGAATTATTCCCCCCATACACTTGTCACCCATTCCCTTGGTTGCACCAATAAATCCACAATTCAATTTAATTAAATCTGAAATTCCTTCACCCATCCTAAAGGTGCTTCTAAAATCTCTCCTAGTTGTCCCTTTATTCCCTTTATTTCTCATTTATGATTGATGCCTTTCTAAAATAGAGTTGAGTTAAAATAAGAATGTTCTCTAGTTAGACTAGACTTTAGATACCTTTATATGCTTACACCTTCTTGTATGCTTTATTCCTTTCTTATTTTAATTTCTAATTTGGCATTTACTTGCACAAGGTGTATTAAATCACTTCTTTATATTTGTTTTATTTTTATTGATTCTTAATTTGATTTATTTCATCCCCTCATTATTTAATTTAAAAATTTAGTTTTTAGTCTTCTCACTCACTTAGACTTAGGCTTAGTTAAATATTTATTTGCAAATGCCTAGACCCTTAGGGATTGTGCTTAATAAATTCATTCTTTAGTTAATTAATTTATCAATTAATTAATTTGGTAGGTGCTCAAGATTTTATAAGGTTTAACATTCGCTCAAGTTTTCTAGGCCACCTAGATTTATTGACTCATTTTTTTTTTTATACCGCGACGTGCCCTTCAAGACACACTATGTGCTCCAAGGATGCGACTCGCCTTTGACTAGTTTTGGTAGTTGTCCAACCCTTGGAATCAATACTCCATTCAGGCAACCTTGTGAGAGACTAAGGGACTCTAAGGAATAAGGACCATGCCTTATTGCACGCCCTTTAGAATCTTCGTGAGTGACTGTCTCAGTGTTCCCTCACGACATCATGCATCTATCGAACTAGGTAATCGTTAACCTACAATTCAAGTCATGAAGAGAATGCTAATAGGCTATGACAAGGTTGTTGCCACACCTCTACCTCAATATCTAGTTGTTGTGCATGGCCCCTTTACTCCTTATGTGATTCTGATTAGCAATAAATCGTCAGCTTGCATCCATCAATGAAGCACTGCCAATGATGTACAAACAACATCATAATATACCTGATCATATGTCAAATATGCATAAATAAAATGCTCAAACCAATACAATCCACTCCCTGACTCGATCGAGAGTCCAAGTAGGTCCATTGATGCCATCAACATCCTCAATATTTCAAGCGTCCTGCACACTCAGGGGAAACTCATCAATAAAATATGCCAATACATAGATATCAAATAAAATAACATCATAATCCATCAACATGATCATAAGAATCCATAAGTGAACATACAACCATATACTAAAACTAKATAACTTGCACGCAAGTGTCCTCAAAGAATAAGTTAATAACATGTGCTCGCAAGAGTGGGATGTTACATACACCCCCTCTTGTTTTAAAATTTGTCTCGAAGTTTCACAGTATAGATATGCAGTAAATAAAGAATCTGACAATATCTAAATGTATAACTATCAAATAAATATGGAAATTGTTGGTGCATATCATATGCGTCCTCCCAGGTAGTCGAGTGTGGACTATAGTTGTCCCACTGGACCTTGACCTAATTGACTGTTCGACGTCGCAGTTGTCAAATGCGATGGTCCAAAATATAGATTGGATCCACCATGAGTGCACCCTCATTCGACACCTGCAAGGAACTCATGTCAATCACATGTGTAGGATCACTAACATAATGTCTCAAAACAGATACATGAAAAACATCATGCATATGCCTCAAAGAATCAGGCAAGGCTAGTCGATAGGCCACGGGCCCTTTCTTTTCCACAACTTCAAAAGGTCCCACAAACCTAGGAGAGAGTTTATCACCCTTTCCAAACTTTATTGAACTCTTGTTTGGTTTCACTCGTAAGATCAATCGATCACCTACTTCATAACTACGGTCAATGTGATGTGCATCGGCATAACTCTTATGGCGATCTTGCACTTCTTTAATCCTTTGTCTTATTGTTATCATTTTCTATTACATTTCTTGGATCACTTCTGGTCCTACCAGGACCCTCTTCATCAGAGTGTCTACTACCATGAAAATCGAGTCATGTCTCCTTGTCGTCAGTGGAAATCCAACAATAAAGTACATCGAAATGACCTCCCATTTTGATTCTGAAATAGCGTGTGGCTATAGTAAACCAACCAGATGTCTATGTTCACCTTCACTTGCTGATATTCCAAACACCTCACCATGTAGTTAACTATGTCCGCCTTCATTCCTTTCCAGAAGAATAAGGGCTTAAGGTCTGCCCTCATTTTCGTGACTCCTGGATGAGCCATGTACACTACTCTATGAGCTTCATTTAAGATCAAAATTCTCAACTCGTCATTAGGAGGTACATAAATCTGGATATTATACCTCATCAATATGTCGTTTTCGAAATTATATCCTTCAAACCTAGGTACCAACATGGTGTCTCATCTGATATTTCCCTTAACCTCTTTATACCAGTCATCATCATGTTTTATAGTTAGAATATTTTCTCAAAGATTCTTTCAAAGAGGTATCACCAAAAACATGCGTGGTCTTCAACTCAACACATATGCCACTCTGTTCATTCTTCCTTTTATGTAGGTAATCTCAAAATCATATTATATAAGCAATTCTGACCAATGCCTCTGTCGCGCGTTCAAGTCAATTTGCATAAAAATGTGTTGCAGACCACAATGGTCCATTTTTATTTCAAATTTTCATCCAATCAGGTAGTGTCTCCACACTCTCAGGGCATACACAATGGACAATAACTCCAAATAATGCATTGTGTAGTTCTCCTCATGCTTTCTTAATTTCCTTCAGATGTAAGCGATCACTCGATCGTCTTGCATCAAGACTCTTCCTAAGCCTTCTTTGGATGCATCTATGCATACCAATAAGTCCTCATCCATGTCACTGAATTTTAGTATCGGCATTGTCGTCAACAAATCCTTGAGCCTTTGAAATGCTTCTGCGTATTTCTCGGTCCATGCAAACTTCTTGTTTTTCTTCTGCAATTTTGTGATCGGATTTTCTATCTTCAAAAAACCTTCGACAAACTGTCGATAATATCCTACTAAACCCATAAATATATGTACTTATGGTACTTTCATCGGCGTAGGCCATTCCATATTAGCCTCTACCTTTGTTGGATCCACAACGATGCCTTCGTCGGAGATAACATACTCTAAATAATGAATCCTCGATTGATAAAAAAAACATTTTGACAGTTTCCCATATAACTTGTTTTCTCGTAAACATTGTAGTACCAAGCGCAAATGTTTGTCATGTTCTTATTTCGTTCGAGAATATATCAATATGTTGTCAATGAATACTTAAACAAACTTGTCCAAGTATTCACGGAACACCCCATTCATCAAGCTCATGAATACCCCTAGGGAATTTTTCAATCCAAATGGTAAAACGGTAAGCTCGTAATGCCCGAACCTCATATTGAATGCGGTCTTAGGAATGTCTTCCTCTTTGATCTGTAACTGGTGATATCTTGATCTCAAGTTGATCTTTGAAAACACTATCATGCCTTTCATTTGGTCAAACAAATCGGCTATTCTTGTCAACGAATACTGGTTCTTGATCGTTGCCTTGTTCAATTGACGGTAGTCAATACAAAGTCTCCACGGCCCATCCTTCTTCCATATGAAAATAACAAACACCCCAAGGTGACACACTTGGACGTACAAGTCCTAGGTCCAACAACTCCTTCAATTGCATTTTCAACTCCTATAAATCAGGGGTCGACATCCAATAAGGAGTTCTTACTATCGGTTCAGTTCTAGGTTTTAAGTCGATGGTAAATTCCAACTCTCTTCTGGGTGGAAAACCTGATAAATCTTCTGGGAACAAGTCCGCAAAATATCGTATTACCAGAATGTTTTCTAATCCTTCCTCCATGCCCTTGTAGTTCAGCATCAATATTTCATATAGTGTGCATCCCTTGTGCATGCTCTTCCATAGTTGTAGGGAAGAAATGAACCTTAGGGAAACTCCCAAGTTTGTTCCTACAATTACTTGTTTCTATCCCTCATCATCGGTTAAACTCAAATGTTTCGTCTTACAGTTGAGTATCACATCATGCGATTCCAACCAGTCAATACTGATCATGATGTCATAAGATCCTAAGATCATGACATACATGTTGGAATTTGTTACAAAATATCCCAGGTTCAGGCTACAGTCCGTAACCTTTCCTCCAACCTTCTACTTGGCACCCAAAGCCATTTCCATGTAGCTAAACTCCTCTTGTTTGATTGTCTTTACCTTAATTAGTTTTAGCGTTGCACCAGAAATAAAGTTCTATGTAGCACCAGGATCTATAAAAATACTAAAGGTATGGTAAACGATGGTACCTGACGTCTCAAGCACAGTAGACTGGTCTTCGGCCTGGTTCACCACTGCATGAATCTGATGGGCCTTTCCCAAATATCCAATGGTAGTGTGTCCAACTAACCCTACATCTATGGCCCTCTCAACTAGAAATTCACATTGGTAATGTGGCTCTCCACATGTCCAATATTCGGTCTTCGGTATAGTACTTCTTGTCCCCGAAGTAGAATTTGTTATCCCTCCAACCCTCCAGCCTGGCTTATTCTACTGAACAGGCCTAAAAGTATGTTGATGCGGACGACGTTGTTTCTAGTGTTGTGGTCCTCTGTAGGGATTTCACTACTAAGGCGTCAGTCGTCGTGGTTTCGTGAACGTGGATCCTCTTAGAATACCTCAATACCCTGATGGGTGTCTTGTTGGTGTCTGATGCTGTTACGCACCAAATGTCGCCTATCTCGTCGGTCTTGCAGGAGTCCTTCTCTGACCCGCGCTGATCAACTCTTCCTCAACTATGAGGGCCTTTTGGATTGCATCATGCAACGTCTGAGGCAATAGAATCCTCACTTTCACACGAATGTTGACATTAAGGCCAAACACAAACTTGTTGACCTTGATCTTCTCGATATTCACATGTGGATCATACCTAAGAAACTCCATGAATCGGGCCTCATACTCGGGCACCATATGACCACCTTGTCGCAAGGCATTGAACTCATTGAGCTAGCGCTCAATGAATTCCTCTGACAAACACCTCTCCTAGAACCGATCCTCGAATAATCCCCATGACATGTCTTCGACAACCATGTTTAGTTGTGGCAGGAGTGTCTTCCACCATAGAAGAGCACTCCCCTTCAGCTAAAATACCTCCATACGGACTTTCATGTTGGAGGTGTAGTCACAAAGTGCAAAGCACATCGCCATGTTCTCCAACCATACCTCGGTAGCTTCTTCGTCCATGGCACCCAAGAGCTTGGGAAGCTTGAACTTATTGAGTTCTCTGTGAATGCTACTAGTACCGGCTAGGGTGTGTTGTGGACCCTCAGGGGGTACATGCGCCTTAACCTCATCTCTATCTAGACGCTTAATCAAGGAATATGACATCCTCTAAAAGGACCTCATCAACCCTACCACATCCCCCACAACAATCTACTCCTGTCTAATGAATTTTTCTTCTCCTTGGGGGTTAGACCCCTTTGGCATGGATTCTACTGGAGGCATTGCGCCTCCTCCCCTAGCACCACATCGTCTACCTCCACGACGTCCTCTAACCATGATTACTTGCAAGCACACAATTAAATTTAATTAGCGATAAATTATTAATCAAGTGTCTAATACAGTGGAAGGCATAATGATCCGAAGTCGCGGGGTTGAACCTGCTCTGATACCACATGTAATGACCCTTCGTTATGCTTAATAAAAGTGAAGCACAATAGGTAAATTTTTTTAAGCATAGGGAAAATTTGCATCAACACATAATTCAACAACACATAATCAACGACATCATAATTAAAGGAATTACAAGCATCTCAACGTCATAATCAAATAACATCTCAACTGCTACATCAACATAATTAGTAATGACACATAATCAACACATCATCACATTTAAATAACTACACATAATAAAAAAACATCATGAATGGCGACACAAGATAAACTCATCACGATCAACTGGAATCATCAATACTTTTAATCATTCAATTCATCACATAAAGATAATCATCAGATAACACAAGAATAACATGAGATAACAAAATGATAACATAAAGATAACATAAATGTGACATAAATATACTACCCAGCCAACCTACCCTGCAAGGTTAGGACCTCCAAGACACATAAGCAACACTCAAGCCCAGGATTCATCCGATTGATTTTGACCATTTAAGGTCTCAGGGATGGTGACTGTTCTAAGGAACACGGAGGTGTCTACATCCCACTAACACAATCAAGTGCAAAAAACAATTATCTATATCAACAACATCAACGATATTCAATGATGTAATAGTGTTCTAATAACCGATCGCACATCACATAAATTCCAAGGAGCAAGAGAATTAATTACTAAATCAATCACACCTGACATAAGATAAGGTGCAAAACATTCAACTTTATTTTATTTTCAAGGTGCAAAAGCAGACATCTACTTTACTTCAATGCGCGCAATTATTCAACCATTTAATTCATCAATAATCAACATTAACTCTGGGTGTGCGCATGATCCAAATTCTGAATTAAACATAAACCAAATCCATTCAATGCGTGCAATTCATTTATTCAGTTAGGAAATCATACAACAACATTTAATTTCAAGACACAAGATTATCTAATTACTAAATCATTTTTACATCGACATTATTGCAAGGAGCATTAAATCCAATTAATTAATCATTTTCACATCAACAATACATGACGCAAGAGTACATAAACTATACACAATCATACATCAACATGATAAATGGTGCGAGAGTATTCTCAAGCTTATTTTCATGGTGCAAGCATGTCTAACTACTTAACTAGTCATACATCAATATTAAATTCTTGGTGCAAGTAAACTAATAACTTCATCATTCATCAATCATTAAATAATCATTGTGCGAGAGTAAACTACCGATTTATTTCATGGCACAAAAAATCTATCTACTCAATCAATCATACATTAATTTAATGGACACAAGAGTACATTATTACACAACTCGCCGTACGTCAGCGTTACTCATGGCACGCAAGTATTCCAACTAATTGCTAAATCAATCATACATCCACATAATTTCCAAGATGCAAGAGTAGTTCCCTTAAATTTAATGGTGCAAGAGAAATATAATTCTAAACCATCACAAATATCATTTATAACCCACAATTCATTCGTACATGACAAGGACACAATTCCCAACCTATAGGGCAATCTTCTTTCACTAGTACTAGTTTTTTCATTACTCAGCCAATGAAGTAACTCTACCCAAATCACAATTGACTCAATTCTATAGCATAGGCAATAAGAAATCAACTTAAATAACTCACCAACTAAATACCAATTTCCAACTTTAGTTAGTATGAGCCATAACTAGATTTTTCACTCATCCATCTTATAATTATATCCAATATTAAAATAGAGACAGGTTCTTTTTTCACTGTAAAAGATCCTCATTGTTTATGTAATAAACAAAGAATATAAAATCTCCCTTGGAGGATACAAGTAACTTTTTTTCCAACAAGCTGGAAACATCTAACCCTTAAAGTAATGAATTACCATAGAACTGAAAAATAAAAAGGGGTGAAAAGAAATTTCAAAACCCAAAAACTCAAATGTGCAAAGCACGAATAAATACACATTATATAAAAAGACAAGGGAAAAAGGGTCTCCTTAGCCAGGCCGTCGTATGGAACACAAGGTACAACTCAACCCAGTTTAGATGGACATAGAGTGATAAATCCCAAACTCAGAGAAAGTGATTAAGGCACATAGTTATTAGGAAATTGTAGAGGGGGTGAATTCCATCAAAATCACAGAGGTTACATGCAAATGGAAAAATTTTGAACCATTTAAGAGGAAGTCTCCAGGGAGAATTCTCACATGCTGGGTGAAAATGTTGGGGGAAAAAGCAAATATTCACTTCCTTTGCAGGGTGAAACGTCGAGACTACACAAGGAAGGAACACAAACTAGCTTTAATCCAACTCAGAAAAATTAAGACAAAGGAGCAGGGCAATTTAAAAATGTAGAGAAAAAAATTCCACCTTCTAGAAGAAAAAATGCAGTTGCACTTACTTCAGTATAAATATAGCATAAAATCATTGCAGAGAACAATAATTTTTCCTTCCAAAAGAAAAATCGTGGCTAAGAAATAACTGTTGGATTACTGAGAGGGGGGGTGAATCAGTAATAGAGAATTTTAACCATATAATCCAAGTGTTATATCAATGATGAGAGGGGGGGTGAATCAGTAATAGAGAATTTTAACCATATAATCCAAGTGTTATATCAATGAAGCATTATTATCCAATAACTGCAGAGTAAATAAGCAATGAACAAATGAACAATCATACACATACACAGTACACCA
>JASDQU011309913.1:0-25119 GCA_032191745.1 Picea mariana
AAGGGATAAGATATTAATGAAGGGGGGATAAGGCATTAAAGAATGGGATAAGAAATTAATAAGGGGGAGATAAGGAAATTAATGAGGGGGAAGAGTCGGTGAAGGAGGGATAAGGAAGGGAAGGAGTTGGAAGGGAGATCATGCTACGGGAGTTGGGGGATGGATTTTGGGAGCTCTGAGTATTGCAGAGAGGGAGGTGAAATTTTGTGAGTGGCATTGACACTGTGCACCAGAGTTGCTGGGGGTTTTGAGCACGGAGGGCCGGGATATTCGTTGATATCCTGGGGCTAGGGAGCTACCTAGTTGGCAGGGAGGACGGTTTTGGGTAGTGTTTTGCAGAAGCGGGAAGGAATCAAGCTATAGACAACAAGAGGAAAATAGCATCAGGTTCAGGTATTTACCAAGAATTATGCATTGTTTTTGTATTATTTTCTTATTAAATTTTATTATTATTGATGAATTTGCTTGCGAATGTGCTTAATGAAGTAACTCTTAAATTTTACTGCTCTGTTGTAAATTAAATGTTGTTTATTTAAGTCGGCTATTACAATTTTTGTACACGTGATTTCAATTTTCTGCCAGTATTTACTTTTCTGCATCTTAGGCCATAGCATAGTTTGATGACTTAATTAAGTCTATTAAATCTTTGAACTATGACATTGAAGTGCTAAAACGCCTTAGTAAAATAGCACTACTCTTGCATAGATTGTGCACGACATTTCACAAGTTCCATAAGAGCCTCGATTTGATAATTAAATGTACAACTCTTCATTTGCTTACTAAGTAATTAGAAAGTAATTGAAATGTTTGTCACAACCCCTAGAGCTTCTTTGGTGGATTGAAAAGTAGATACAAAAACATAATATAGACTACCAAGCTTTGCAAGAATAGCATATATACATCGGTCATCCTTCATGTCTATTTAATAGTCTCCAAGTAAAAGTCTAAGTGTTTTTAGATAGATAATATTAAATGCAAGAGAAATCATTGGGATTTAAGGAAATTAATTTGTTTTCAAGCTAGTGGGCTTAAATCTCATTGGGTTTACCAAATACAGTTTCCAACTTTTTCCAAGCTTCATCTGGATCATCAATTTCTTGAAGGTGAAACCACAGATCAATGGAGATGGACATTCCAATTAATCCAACATGCTTTGCCATTTTTATTATCCCATTTGACTTTATTTGTGGCCTTAGTGGGGGATTTTTCTTTTCCCAAGGTAATCATGTAAAGTTCTTTACTTCGTAGTACATCATCCATATGGGATCTCTATGAGAATTAATCATTATTAGTAAGAAAAAGATCACTTGGACTAGTCATGTTAAAATATGTAAGTAAGATGACTTCAAAAGTAGAAACTATCTATCTGAATGGAAAAGTCTAAAAAAAATATATATATAATTTAAAAAATAATCTCATTGAAAACAAATTCAGATGTCAAAGTTATGCCCTTTTGAAGAAATGCATAAAATGTAACCAAAGTGCCACATGACAAGTAGAGGTTGGCCTACAAGGTGATGGATGCACAATGAGGTTGTTGAGTAAAAAAACTCCCTTTCTTTTCTAACTTTGGATATAAGCTCACTTTTACAAATAAGTTAATTATGAAGTGATTCACTTTTATAAAATAAGTGAGAATCACTTTTACAATGAAGTTACTTTATAAATTAAAGTTCCATACACAAAAAACATTAAAGTGATTATATAGTGATTCACTTGTGAAACCAAACCTAGAAAGTATTTACTGAAAGATGGGGGTACATATTCAGGTTTAATAACTAGAAGAGCTCATTTTACAATAAAGTTATGTGATGAATTAAGGTTTGCATGAACTTTTAAAAAAAATAACTTAATGAAAAGAAACACTTGAATTCAAGATCTCTTATTTAATCAAGTAACTTTTAACCAAGTGAGTTAATGCAAAATATATAACAAATGTTTTTTTTTCCTTGGAAAAAAGCGTAATTCTATTCATCCAAAGAGAATGAAATTACATTATGTAGGTGCTAACAACACCAATCAAGACTGGGAAATAAATCCCAAAGGGACCCAAAATAACTGGCTCGAAGGCCAAAAAGAAGAAAATACAGGAGTTGGTAGAAACCCCTACAAGGCCGAAAACTCTATACAAGACATCTAGTCAAAGTAAAATATTTCAATATTGAAAATCCAAACAGACCCTGGTGATCAGAAGGACCAGATCAGAGAGGAAAGAATCACCATATCCAAACTAGAGGGCAGCCACGCCGATGAGGAACCCATCCAGCAGCAAAATAAAGCCAAAACTCCCAATTGGGCCGGAAAAAACCCCTAGACTAGAGATCCTGTAACAGGAACCTCGAATATGAAATCCCAAAAAAACCCAAGAGATCGAAAGGACCAGGTTAGAGAGGTAAGAAATCCTCAAATCAACAAGACCAGAAAGTAGTAAAAACGATGGAGACCTCAACCCGCATGAGACAAGAAAATGCACGCCCTCTCAACAGTACCTCAAAGTGCGACACTGCCAAACACAGCATGCCCAATATGGGACCTCAAATCTCTATCACCACCCATGGAAGAAGAATAAGAGAAGACATCGATAGCCACCAAAAGGAGTCAGTTCTGAGAAAACATATAACCCTGAACAACCAAGAAACCCAAGAGAGGAACCATAAACAAGGAGCAGATAAAAGCAGAAGGAACCACCCCAGGACCCAACCCCAAATCCTTGCTCCCACAAAGTAAGAGCCGACATACGCACCTAGAAACAACATATATGTGAAATGAAGCCCAGGAAACGCCCCCATAGATGCACCCACCAATGAACTGCATCTCGAAACAAAGGAAACAAGCATTGAGATCACAGTACCATATGTAGGAGGGATGGATATGGGCACATGCTGCCATCTGAGCAAGTAATAGGCTCAAGGAGAAGATGCAACTACACAAGGAGAGCAGCGGCTAGAAGCTACAACCCATCGCCATCAACCAGAGAGAGCCTGAGCCTATCACGAGGAGCAATCACTGGGGGGAAAGGATCTTCCTCGCCAGAGAAAATCGAGAAGAAAGACACCAAAAGAGGAGAGGAACACCGAGGAGAAAGAGTCTTATGGTCAAAGGAGGCCACAGGAGAACCTGCACCTGAGAAGCAGGAGAGAAGAACGAGGGTTCTGCGGCCAGGGAAACCCTATCTGCAGACCGATCTCCTTCTCGAGTTGCGTCAAAATACATAACAAATGTTATGAAGGAGAAGTTTTTTTTTACTATGCATCAAAGTGTGTGCTTACCCCACAAACCTTTTTTTTTTCCTACAAAAAACTTCAACACATCCCCACACAAAAACAAGTGAAATTCCAAAGAAAATAATTTTGAAACTTTACAACTACAGGGTTAGATCTCGATTAGCCTTCTTGGAAAATGAATTTTTTCTCTATGTTTCTAATTTGCCAAGATCACATAAAGTGTAGGGCATAGAGAATACACAATAAAGAAAACACTTTTTTCTTTGTTTTTGATTTGCTGAGATCACACAAAGCACATGGAAAATATCATATGCAGACCAAAAAGAATAGCAAACCAAGAATATAAACAGAAAAACTGAAATATCAACACAACATATAATTTTTTTTTAAAGGTGCAATGAAACTTCATACATCTTGATCTAACAAAAAAAGTTGTATCTTGGGAAAATGAAAACATTTTCGAATAAAATTAAAAGTGTTTTCAAGTGAAAGTAGAGCTTCAGATGGAATGGAACAACCTTCTCAACCTTGAAATGCACAAAAATAGTAGAATCCATAAATATTTTGATGCATGTGGAAATATAGGTTCATGATCTCGATAAAAAACAAGAGTGAGTCCTCATACGAGATTTGATACCTTGTTCAACAACATGGTATTTTCACACAGGTAGAACACCTTAAGCAACCACTTACATAACTAGATCAAATATCAATGCACCAATGTTTTATGTGGATAAAACCCTCAAAGAGAGAAGCAGTCCATGGCCTCATACACCACAACCACTTGAAGCAATATATTAATGCAAAAGAAAAATATTTTATATAAGATTTTTTCACAATTGATCTTAAGCAAATGACCCTCCATGCTCTTTAAATAGAGATCATAGACTAATCAGTTGTTAAGCCACTAATCATTATAATTGTTAGTATTAAGGAGAATATGAATTCTTGAATCACTTTATGTCTAGAACATATCGTAATCTTTGAATTACATAACTACAAATACATACTTAATAAATAAAAAATTACTTAAAATAACATTAAACCAAGTTTTTAATTAACTCCCAAATATATAAATATTCTAAAAATATATATCATCGAAATTTCAAAATAATATTATTTAAACATGTTTATATCCATAAACATTATAAAATATCATTTCATATCCTAATTAACCAATAACTTTTATGTCATACACTCCCCTCTTTTATATACATATTTGTTAAGATGGAATGAAGGTCTCTTTAAAGAGTTAGTGTTTGGCATGGAAAAGTAAACCTATTTTGAAATGAAAAGTTCCTTCCTTATTATCTTCAAACAAAAGGAACTTAAATTATAAGCATTCCATCCTCAAAACACTTTTATTTCGTCCACTCGCTCTTGCGAATAATTTTTTACCATGAATTAGCAAATCCTAATGAGAAATCTATTAATCTTGTATTAAGAATTACAATCTATTAATAGATGGTAAAAGAAGTCTATTTTTTTCCATAATTGAATGGAAATTAATTATATAATATTAATTTAATATTTTTTATAGATAAAATTGAATTTGGTATGAGTATTTTTTCAGATTCATCGCATTAGTTTCTAAGTTGATGTTTTGGACAAACAAATGTGGTCCATCATCAAGATAAGATATGAAGAAAAACTGATTTGTAACAATATATTTATATATGAATAAGATGAAAATTAGATTAAACTTTAGTAGCGAAACGACTCACTATATTTAATGGATTAATCTAAAAAAAAAATTGGGTTAATACCTAGAATCAACTCTAGTGGACAGAGTTGGGATCCAATTTTGACTAATCTTCCAACCATTATCTTTGTTTAGGTTATTAGGTCATTTTTCAATTTCGTTGGCTCAACTCTAGTAGATAGAGTCGGGATCCAAGTTTGATTGATCTTCCAACCATTATCTTTGTTTAGGTTATTATGTCGTTTTTCAATTTTGATGGCTTCCTTGAATTTCCTATTGTGTTATTGATCCACCTTAGCAAGAATTTTGGCATCCTCAATACAAATATGATGTTTAGTCTTGTCCGAGTGTTCGGGAAGAGTGGAGGGATGTGTGTGATTGTGCTTAACATCAACAACATGTTCATGAATCCTAATCCTGGAGGAGCAACTTGTTTCTCCTATGTATTGTTTTCCACATGAGAAAGGGATCATGTAGACACATTTATGCTTAATGGGATCAATAGAGTCCTTGACAAATTTGAGAGAATTTTTTATAATGTTTATGGGTTTGAAAGTTGCCCCAGTATTTTTCTTCCTCAAAATTCTGGTAATCTTATCTATTGTCCCTTGTATGTAGGGCAAGAAAACTTTCGACACATTATTATTGATTTGTTCCTTATCTCTAGTTATTTTATTGGCATTATGAAAGGACCTAATCCCTTGATGTTTTCTATAGCCATTATCCTTTAAAACCTCGAGGAGATGGATTTTTTCAATAATCTTCATCAAATATTCTCAGGCCCGGGTAACTAAGGTGTTAAGAACCCTATAAATTTTAATTTACATTTATAAAGTAGAAATACATTTAAACATTACACCATTCCTAAAAAGGACCAATAACTTTAGTTTATTATTAGATAATTCCTATAGGGATGGGCACATCATTCTTGTTTGTGTCTCCATAAACCATCATCTAAAAATGAAAGAAACAGTGAAATATTGAGGAACACAAGTTTAACATTGTTGAGAAAAGAGGTTAAAAAAAACAGAATTATTGTTGATAATCTCTGCCTTCACCTCGAATTAGCAAGCAGTGTTTGAGAGGATGTATGGATGAGGTTTTTCTTTTGCAGGTAAAAACAAAACCTTTTTTTTTACCTACAAAAAACTTGAACACATCCCCACACAAAAACAAGTGAAATTCCAAAGAAAATAATTTTGAAACTTTACAACTACGAGGTTAGATCTCGGTTAGCCTTCTCGGAAAATGAAAGTTTTCTCCATGTTTTTAATTTTCTAAGATCACATAGAGTGTAGAGCATAAATCATACATAGTAAAGAAACCACTTTTTTCTCTCTCTTTTATTTGTTGAGATCACACAAAGCGCATGGAAAATATCATATGCAGACCAAAAAGAGTAGCAAACCAAGAATATAAACAAAAAAAATGAAATATCAACACAGTATATAATTTTTTTTAAAAGGTGCAATGAAACTTCATACATCTTGATCTAACAAAAAAAGTTGTATCTTGGGAAAATGAAAACATTTTCAAATAAAATTAAAAGTGTTTCTAATTGAAAGTAGTGGTTCAGATGCAATGGAACAACCTACTCAACCCTGAAATGCACAAAAATAGTAGAACCCATAAATATTTTGATGCATGTGGCAATACAAGTTCATGATCTCAATAAAAAACAAGAGCGGGTCTTCATACGAGCTTTGATACCATGTTCAACAACATGGTATTTTCACACAGGTGGAACACCTTAAGAAATCGTTCACATAACTAGATCAAAGATCAGTGCACCAATTTTTATGTGGTTAAAACCTGTTGTTTCTTTAATCCATCGAGATCGGAACGATAACCTCATGGCGATACAAATCCCCCTGCGTTTTTATAGAGGTGGTACTCCTCTTTGTTTTTTTATACTCTTGGAATTCTAGATTTTCAAAATAATATAGGACTTTGAGAAAGTCCACTGTGATATTCAAAGATTTATAAAGGTTACAGAAAATAAAAGGGTTTTATTTTAAACAGAATTCATAAGAGATGACTAGGAACCTCACACATCACATATTTGAAAAAGATAAGAAAATTTCCTCGCATCCATCATAGTTAAACTAAATATTTCTAATCACATAAAAATAAAAGAAAATGGTTTGCACACATAAGATAACTTTAATAGAGTAAACACATGTGGAGCTCAAATAAAGAAAATAATCGATCAATCTCAAATATTTTATACTAAAAGCTCAGAGTTATAAAACACCATCAAAAATGATCCTGAAATAGTTCTCTTGGGATTTCTGAGAAATATAAAGTCGGTTACAAAGCTTTGGAATTTAAATGCATTTTTCCAGAGGACTGGGATTGGGGCTACCACAGACCATAAATAAAATATAAACAAGAAGTAATTTGTTGATAGAAGATGGTGGGCGATTACAGAGTAGCAAGACCTGGAAAGAATACAGGAAGAAGTTATCAGATTTTGGTTAAACCTTTCTAGTCAAAGAAGCAGAGTAATTGGATGAAAAACTGATAAAGAAAGCAAGATGTGATAAACATAAACTTACTATGATGGTCTCTCCTCGTTTACTTGCTTGTTGTTGTCCTTTTATTTTCCTCGTTGGTGGTTATAGGAACCATCTCAACTTTTGTTTCTTGGCCTTATTTAGTTAATTTATCAATCGCCTTCTTAAACCAATCTTCAATGTAATTTTTCATTGGCGCAACATTTGTTTCATGCTTGATTTTGATATTAAATAATTCACCTTCCAAATCTATTAGGTCATAAGAAATGCCATGTATTGCCTCTCCAATATCTTGATTTTTCATAGAATAATCAACCATCCAATTATATATCTCTTCTTCATTATATTCAATTATGCCATAAAATTTCTCAGTCGATAACCCCTTTAATATATCCACTTGTTCATCAAATTGTTTCCTTGTCATAAACAATGAATTGAGAATTAACTTAGGATCTTGCACCTCATCAGTGCTTCCTACCATATCTATCTATGTGATTCTTTTGAATAATTCTTCTCTTTTCACTATGGCTTCGCTACATGCTTGGAAAATGTTATTCGAATTCTTGATCTTTTCTTTCCAACGGGAATTCAATTGTTTAATTAAAATTGGAGAAGGTAGATCCTATTCTCTCCTTTTCAATTCTATCGTGTTTGAGACTTTTATCCCAAATGGTAAAACATCCTATGTGTAGAATCCTTCTTCATTCTTTAAATCAACTTGGAGATATTCATGAAAATCATGTGCCCTTGAACCGAAAGAAACAATATTTTTTGATACCTCCCATGCTTCTATTATCAATGACATTCTCTTTTTAATGTTTTTCTATACATAACTTCGTACCATCGTGAACAAACTAGAAGATTCTTTTAATTTGGTACCAGGTGTAGTTGGTTTAACCATTGTCAAAGGACTGGCTAGGATTGGAAGAAGCATCAAGGCAGTTTCCAATTCTCTGATCTTCTCCTTCAATTTGGCATTTTCAGCTTCTAAACCATCAATAGAGTCGTTGAGCGCATCCTTAGTTTCTCTATGGATTTTGGAAATCTGGGACGGTTGCATATCCTTCAGGTCAACCTCTGAGTGGGACTTTCCCTTTTTATTCTTTTGGTCACTTCTTTCTACAATCAAATTTTTAGACTCTTTATCAAAAACAACACTTTGAAAAGTGAAGGATTCTTCTTCACTAAAGATCTCATTTCCAACGACTTCCAATAAAGAATTTTGTTGAGCCATATTTTCCAGTTTTTCTATTGTAGGAAATATTTTCTCAATATCTACTTCTAGTTCCATATCCTCCAAAGAAAATCTTTGGATTTCATTTTCTATTAGATTATCTTCTTCCTCTTGCACTAAATTTTTCCTTTTCTTTCCTATTGGTAGCTTGTGTGAATTCTCAATTTTTCCAGGGGTAGGATTCTTCTCTCCCCCTCCACTGGAACTATTGTTGACAATATTTTTAACTAGGTGGGCCACTGGAGCATTGTTCCTGGATGTAATATTCTTGGGAGTAACGACTGGATATTGAACACTTCTTTCACTGGGACCTTTTTCCCTTTGCTTGTAAAAATCATTACTCCTAAGTAATGTTTCTAAATAGCCAACATCGTGTACAGGAGTGCTTTGTTTGTTACTCTCTTATTATTCGTTCAATATAGTTTGAATGAAAGAGTTAATGAACCCCACTGAAAGCATATGTCCAACAAATATTTTGTTCAGATCAAAACCTTTGATCTTTTGATAATACTTTAAACTCACGTTGTTAAAAGTATTTGCAAATTCATCAATCTTATTTACACTTCTGAACGTGAAATCTCCAATCTTCCATGGCAGGGAAATAAACTACTTTTTTCCTTTTTTCATGGAAAAATGTAGCCATAATTTATATTTCCTAGCCACCTCTGTAATAAATAGTTTATCAGATACATGATACAAGAGAAAAGAAGGATTATCTTTCGAGCAAAATATCCTTATGATACTGTGATTATCCATTTTTCTATTGTCCCCTTTTTCTCTAAAAATCTAGTAGCTTGATCAGATATCCTTGAAGTGTTTTTGCCCAACAACATTTTTTTGAAGACTAAAACAAAATTATTATAAACTTCATAGAAAAATAGAGGGGTCTTATGTCTCCATAATGCCTGATACCAGGAGGTAATTGGATCTTTTTCACAATTCACTCTCTTACTTATCGTTAAATTTGGAAATGGACAACAATGCACAATGGAAAATATCAAATAAGAGGCCATAAACAATTTTATGTCCTTTTTATAGTGTGATAATTGGGATGAGATTTCAATAGAAATGAGTTTTCCCCAATAAAAAATGGCATGTTCCTGTATTGTAAAATACAGAATATATAAAATTATGCGAGAGATAGAAGCAGTGCTTTCCTGACCTGTCAACCTGGTAAATAGCCATGCAATTTCTCGATAAGGTTTTTAAAAGACTCAACCTATATTATGGTTATGTTTGTTGGGATAGATGTAGGATTCTCCAAATATTCCAGCAGGAGGTCAAGCCCATTGTTTTGTTTCTTCAAGAATTCTTTGCAATCTTCACCTTTGAAAGTAAGAGTTAGCTCTGGCAGCTTTAACATCTTGTAAAAAACTTTAGGTGAAAGAGAAATTGGAGAATGATCTTGGAGCTGTACAATTCTTTGACTTGGCACGTATGATCTAAAATTGATCTTTTAAAGACTATGGTTAAGTTTATGCATGAGTTGATTTATCACTTAGAAATTAAGAGAAGAAGAAGATTTAATAAATGAATGTTGCAGCCATCATAAAAATTACAAAACAAAAATTAAACATTAAGAACAAACAACCATCATGTCAAGATTGTTAACGGAGTTCGGCAAGGTTGCTAAATCTTCGGGCCTTTGTCTCAGTGGGAGAGGATTTCTTATTAATATTCAATGCTTTAAAAATACATCAGAAGTATATCAAATGGATTTCAAACTGGTCTGGATGTGTTCTTCTTGACATCAATAATCGAACACAATTGACGGCACTGAAAACGGTTGAGGGTAGTTCCTGAAAATGGCCTCCAAAGTTCGCTTCTTCAATGGCTTTGCATAAAAATGGCTTACGCTTCATGAATTCTTCAACATTTCTCTTGTTCTAAACTTGTTATGGTTTTCAAAAACCTCTAGTTTATGTAGATTTTGAGTTGGGGGTCGAAATCCCAACTCCCCCCCCCCCCCCNTTGGGCTCAAATATCATTTTCTAGGAAACAATCCACTAAAATCAGGCCCAGATTTGGTAAAATCCTCTTAATTTTGCCAAATCCGCCAGATTTAGCACAATTGGTGCAGACCCCAAATCTTGGGCTCCTGGTCATATGGTGCCCCTTGTGACCAGGGCCCTAAAATTTTGACCTAGCCCACATTGGGAAAATTTGGGCTACCACATGGTGCCCTCTGATTGGGCCATGTGTCACCCCCTGATTGACTCAATACACGTTAATCTACAACATCAACCTGCACAATCATCTGCCACATCATCCTTCCTAATCAGTTGCCACATCAGCATCTGTACTGCCATGTCAGCCAGCCCAGTCAGCTGCCACGTCAGCATCCATACTTCCACATCAGTCATCTGTACTACCACATTTATTGTTGTCACTGGCCCACATCACGTCTGTACCACCACATGTCACCTCTGTATGGTGCCACATGTCACTTATGTACAATGCCACGTGTCAATTTTTTAGTGGTCCGAATCACACTTGAAAAGGCCAAAATTGACCGACACGTGGCATGTCCTAGTGCTACCATGTGTCACACTGACATCAACATGGAATACTACTAATGTCATCTTCATTGTTAGTTGTATGGCCTTTGACCAGTTGACTTTGACTTTTTGCTTGTTTGGGAAAAAGTTCAGAATGCGATAACTTTCGCATATAGTGTCCAATTTTGGAAAAAAATATACTGTCAGAATCGACATGACGAGCCCTACACGATGGCACTGGTTTCGTACGATTTTGATACATTTGAAATTTTGTCCTTCCTAGATCCATTTTGGATCATTCCTCCCCACTGAGACCTTTTGGTCCTCCAAAAGGATATTAACCAGACATCAAGTACGGGATAGGCCTCCCCACTTGTCCTTTGTCTTTAAACTCTATCATGTGCACCCGTTGCATCACAATAAATTGCATAATAACCATGACAACTAAAATCATATTGTTATCCATTTGAAATTGTTCACATCTTACTGAATCCACTACCATCCATGTAGAAAACATTAGCAGTGATAATATCAGAAATATGACTGAAAATGAACCAATATGTTTGACGAGCTTGCACAACATTAACTTATCTTGAAGCAAAGTATGATTGAACTCACATCCTACAACCATCTTATGTTCATGCTTAAGATCAACTGCTTTACTTGGCACAATTATAGGTATGTTGCTTGCATATGCCACCTTTCTTAATTGTTCCATCCTTAGTTTAGTTTGATTTTCTTTAATATGATGAGCATGTACAACATATTCAATTCCCTTCTTAAACAAGTGATATTGATTTTGTTCCATGAATAAGATTGCTTTGCAATCATATAAATAAGGGCTTCCTAAGACCATTCCACATTCGTTTAGTGGCACCATATCATATGTTACCTCATCCACAAATTTTGATGAAATTGTGAACCTTAAAGTGCATTGCTTTGTTATGGGAAATTTATGATTGTTGCTTATCCATTTAAGTGAGTAAGGTTTATGATGTAACTTAGTTGTCAATCCCAATTGTTTAACCACTTCCTATGAAATTAAGTTAGATTGATATCCACTATCTAACAATGTATCGATCTTAGTATGTTTCATTATGACCATTATATGAAACAATTTGCATCCATCTTCATAATCATCACTTGACAAACCAACTACTGTAATTTACGACTCATCACATGAATTTGATCCCAAGTCTATCAGTTGTGTTGTTGCTACAAATTTTTGCCTCCCTTTCCTCTCTTTGAACCACTTTGATCTCTTATGTGGTTGCAATTTCCAACAATGTTCATCATCATGCCCTTCTTTCTTGCAATGCTTGCAAGAGAGATTTTATTCCTTCACTGTCGTTGAATTTGATTTCTTCCCATTCCCTTTTCCTTTGCCATCTTTCTTTGAAGATGATTCCCCTAAGACACTAACTCTAGTTTTTCCTGCTTCAATATACGTTGCATGAATAGAAACATCATCAACATTAGTAGGTACAAACATAAACATAGTATTACGAATATAAGCAGGAAAATCTCCTATATACTTCATAAGAGTTTCTTGTGTAGTCAATGAAACATCTAACATTATTGGTTACTTCATTCTTGCTACCATTCTAGGGTTGACCCAGGTTCAGATATACTATGGTTTCCAACAAAACCCCTTAAAACTATCGACCCCTCTAGTAAACCAGAAGGCAACACAGTGCATAGAATTCATTGTGCAGTCTCACCCGAGATAGTTCTTATGGGTGGTTGCAATGCTCAGGTTCTTGCATCCTGGGAATGCGTGGGGATATGGGATTAACGTATGTTATCTTCATTTTTTTACTCTGACATTTAGGTTATCTTGATTAATATGTCCTTCGTATTCATGCATGTAAAATAACAGCATTTTTCTAACATCTAATCAATAACAATAAAGGAAATACTCAATACTCAATCACACAACACATGATCTACCATGGTTCAACCACTCTTGGGCTACATCCACAAAGATTTGGTCACTCTTCTCTTTTATTATGGTGTTTCCAAAACTACAGTGCCTCGTGCATTACAACTCTCCATCCAACAGATCGAAATCTACAATCAGGAGGACTAGATCACACCAAGCTCCTCAGCCTATGATCTAACCCTCAATATATACCTTATTTACTCTCCTCAACTCAAAAACTTAAAAAATAGATCATAATTATAGTCATTCAACCTTCAAACAACATAGTAGAAATGACCAACAACATAACCCCAGACCTAGACCTTCTAGGTACCTACTTATACATTTTTTTGGCTTAGCAACCATTACATATTCTTACCAAAACCCTAACCCTAGCATGGTTAGGTCTTCTTGAATGCATGCCTCATATGCTTTCCTCCTCTGCATGCACATTTACCTTGCATGTGTTGCTTTTGTTGCCAGCTTTTTTTTCCATCTTTGTGATTTATTCTTCAAAATTAGTCTTTAATCCAAAGTGGGCATGCACCCAACATGCCCCCAACACTAACATGTGGCTCATCCCGAGCCACCTAAGCACTGTGCGCTCCTTTGACAACCTTTACTAGACTGTGGAACTTGTCTGTGAGTCCCCTTCCTCATGTTTGGACATGCACGGTCTTTTCTGTAAGTCCTTATAAGTTCTGCGTTGTGGCTTCCTTGTTAACTATGGTTGTGAATTTCATCTGTGTCTGCGCCATATTCTTCTTCTCTGCCTCTAGCTGTGCGATCATTTCTGATGCTTTCTCTTGGAGGGATTCCATCTGTGCCTGTCTCTCCTATTTGTGCACCTGTGTCATCTTTATCTCAGCCTACAATCTCTTCATCTCCTACATTCCTTTTAAATGATCAATGATGCCCATTGTCTTTTGCCTTTGCTTGAGGTCTTGGATTTATGCATGTATTCTCTCTTCCTCCTAGTCCCATTGTTTGACCTGCTCATC
This sequence comes from Picea mariana, assembly GCA_032191745.1. NCBI lineage: Eukaryota > Viridiplantae > Streptophyta > Pinopsida > Pinales > Pinaceae > Picea > Picea mariana. The sequence continues at coordinate 14,097 of JASDQU011309913.1, forward strand.
TCCCTCCAGCGTTGTCCAAAGCTGTGTTGTTCTGTTAAACAGTTCTTTTGTTGTATTAGCTTGTTTCTCCAACTCTGTTGGTTGGAGTGCAACTTTTCCTTTCCTCTGCTCCCTAACCTCAAGCAGAGTCATTGGAGTCAATTTTTCCTACAGTTCCTCAATTAGTTTCCTATAGTGGTCAATGGTTTGGGAAATCTTAACGAATTTCTCCTTTGTACTTGGGTTCTTGGCCTACGCGTTGTTCAGAAGGTGGTTGTAGACTATTGTCACCCCCTGCTCAATTTTATTTGCACGCTCTTTCTCTTCTTTGGTCTCAAACTTTACTTGTTCGACCAAGAGCTCCAATGCTTCCTCGTCACTCTTATTTTCATGCAGTTCTACTACATCTGTCCTCACGCATGACTGCATCTCCTGTGCGATGCTGACTTGGAGTCTGTACAATGCCTTTGTTGGTATCTTAGCTAATACCATGTTGACCTACACCAAATATTCTAGTGGCATCTTTGTTGCAGTTTCATCCATCTACAACATGTAATTTGTTACTCTAAATGTTGGACTCGCCTGCTCAGTTGTGTGAATAGTGTGTTTCGTTTGTGGTGTATTCCTTGTCGTCATTGTTGTTTCTCCCTCGAGAAAGGATTATGTTCCCCTTTAAGACCTCTACCAGGTTCTGATTTTCTGGAGGACCTGCTTTATGCTAGCCAGGTCATCTTATATCTGCCCCCTTTGGTGCTTGGCTTCCTCAAAGTCCTATGTGACGTGGTCTTGCACCTTCTCATCTACAAGGTCAATGTGATCCTCTGTGATCATGTACTCAGGTGGCTCTTTATGTGCCTTTTCTTTCTTGTGTGTTCCTCCTATTTGTGAAATTGGCCGCTTAGGTAGCCCTAGTTCTTGTGGAGTAGATTCTAAGGGGGTTTCCTATGTTCTCGTAGCCCCCACTCCTTGTTCTTTTTGTTTTGAGGCAGTGTCCTTTCCTACCTATGCATCCTTCTTTGATTCACCTCCCTTCTTTTGTTGTGTCGACCTCTGCATTGGTTTTGGCCTTTTAGATGCAACTTTGTCTCCTACAGGTGTCTTGGTCTTCCCTGCATCCACCTCCGTGCCTTTAGGTACTTCTTGATGTAAGATTGGAATCTTTGAGTTGTCGGGCCAATCTCTCATAGTCATTTATATGTCTTCCTCCCTGATGTAGTATCTTAATTGGAGCCACTCCTTTCCTGGATCCCTGAGCACTTGGATCCACATGTTGTTCCTGGACACCTTGAAGTTGGCGATGTCCTTGAACAGCGGGACTACCTCTAGGGTAATTCGCCAAGTGTTGGCTATGATCTCATTTATTTCTGTAAAGTACCTGGAAAAGGTACTCGTGTTTGTGCTTTTGTTCTTGGGGTTGGAGTTTCTCCCCAACAACTTGTACTGTGTTGCACGGCATCTACCTATTCGACTGTAGAAGTATGAATAAGGGGGTTCTTTTCACCCCATTGGCATGATCAACATGAGTATCCACGAGTAGTGGAACTCTATAGTGAGGTCATGCACGTATTTTCATTCCTCCAAGAATAGGTTGAGTAAGTAAGGGGCCCAGCTGAGTGACGTGATTTTCACACACTGTGTTGCAGCTACGGTGACCCCGGCAGGGACTTCTTCCTTGCGACATTTTCTCATCATTTTACAGGCCATGAGTTTGGTGGCCATCCATATCGAGACGTCACTAATCCTTTTGATAATAATGTCACATGACCCCCTCTCTGTCCCATATGTTCTCTTCATTTCTTCATCCAACACCCTCTCTTTGGTTTTGTCATCCAAGTATTGCGTGAGGTTCTCACCCATTGATGGCATTCCTGTGATTGTTGCTATTAGCTCTATGTCTATGGAGATAGGTTTTTCCATCCATATGAATCCTCCATGGAGGACTGCTATCAACTGCTTGATAGTTGTTCACCTCTTTCCCCCTTCCAAAGTGGGGAATCTCCAACAGTTTGAGGATCCCTATGTTTCCTAGGCCAACTGCCCATGGATTTGGTTGTAGAAAGGGGTCTCCAAAGGGCCCTATCCCTATTTTCCAAGTAGACCTGCTGCAAAAATTTAGGAATTTTCCTGTGTCGGCCACATCATGGTCCAATTACCTTAGCTTCTCCATGCAACCTAGTACTGTTGGCATGGTTTGCACTCCTTCTAGAATGGGTGGGAGCACAATTGTTGTGTCTGGTTGCCTGCGTGAAGACCGTGCCATCGGTTGTTTTCCCTTCCTCTTTTCCTGTTGATTTGAGGACCCCACCTCCACCTGTTTCCTTTCTACATCAGGGTCTATCTGACCAGTGATATCCTCTACCAGACCCTCCTATTGTTGTGTGGTTTCTACTCTAGTGTTTTTGGGTACTGTCGCCTCTGTCTGCACAATAGCTTGGCCATTTAACTATTGGACTACTTCAGTCATCACGGTTTTTAGTGGGTTTCCTTTGTTATGTGCGGGATGTCCCTGCGTGCTGCTGGCCAGGTCAATTTCCATGGTCGACGTGATTGGACCCTTCGTTTCCTCCACCATTGGCGTAGGGTCTATGGATGATTCAAATGGTGAAGGAATTGCGTCGACATCGACAGATTCCTCGGGTTGTCTGGTTTTCTGTCTGGCCTTTGATGCCTCCCGTGGTACCTGGCTACTTCGTGTTTGCCTTCCTGCTTGGCTCCATGCACCCATATTTGGTGGTGCCATCGTGGGTACTAAATGGTTCCTGCTAACTAAGTCTTCACTGGTTTTCTCTATGTCAACTCATTTCTGCTCCACAGGAAGGAAAAAATTTCATCATTGGCAATGAATCTCCATTTCCTGGAGGTCAAGTCAAGTCCAGATCTTAGAGGATCATCAGAAGAAATCAAATCTAAATTTATAATGATGTAATTTTATATAAAATTGGTTATTGGTAGAAAACAAAAGTGGGGAATTCAATTTCTAGAGGCCTGAGAGGGTTCAATAAAGATCATGAATACAGGACTGAGACTCTCTTTGATGATTGTAAAGTAGGAACTATTTCATTTTTCACTCAATTCTACAACCTTTTTGATGATCAGACTTTCTCCTCTACTCTCATTCTTCCTTTTCTTACTTTAAAAAACATATTATCTTTGTGATGCATTGAATATATCTTGTTATGTTGATAAGGCGGTGAATATTTCACTGGGCATTCCAAGAACTGTTTTTAAGTACCTTATTATTTGTCTGAATGACATTTAAGATCAAGAATCTTCCTATGTGAGTGAACAGATTGGACACTTTCATATTTCTTTCTTCTTATGGTTTTATCTGCTTTATTAAATTGACTACCATTGAATAAGTAAGTGTGATCGAAACTGATTTACAATCAGAGATTGATATTCTCTTTCTTCATTTACTATTGAAACCTCCAACCTTTTCAAAAACCAATATGCATTTATCCATAAAAACCATTGCAATAATTTGATGATGCCCTAGCTTGCCCTTAGCAGTCAAGTGCAACTTTAGGGACTAACATCTTTTGGCATCGTTGTCGGGGACGAAGCAGGGAAGAAACATTCCCTGGAAGAATGACAATGATCAGATCCACTTCTTGATGGTGAACAAGAAGAGGACATGTTCTTGACTGTAGATCTTTCACCATGGAAACTCCAGTGTCTAAATATTAATGGGCGACTCCACTGGATCCAAGTATGGAAGCTATTTTTGCTCAAAGGTTTTATTTTTGTGATTTTTCGAATATAGTTGGTTTTCCAAACCCAATTCTTAGAAGAGATGAATGGGAAGGTATTCTTCCGACATTTAAAGGAGAATATTGGGAGGTTTCGACTGAGAATCTATTGGATTTTCATGAGTTTGTTCATGAACGTCAGATTGTGCATAAGGATGTCTAGATCAAACTTTTCAGATACTCATTGAAGGGAGAAGCCCTTGATTGGTGTAGATCTCTTCTAGATTCAAGTATTAACTCATTGGCAAGTTTTCATGATGCTTTCAATACATTTTATGAAGAAAAAAATTCAGCTGAAAGTCTTTGAAAATTGGTGTGATGTATTTGAGAAGCATATTCAGCAGAAAGCAGAGTTTTCCTCTGTTTGCTAGAATAAAAATCATGTTAGTGAGAAAGATCTTCAAGATATTATTGATGATAGTAATGAGGATTGCATAGTTGTAGATGAATTTTATCTTTTCCATGATGTACCTGCTATTTTAGATTTGAATAAAGAAACAGTTATAGAAGAAGATTTTTCTCAGATTCTTCAAGATTTTTCCTATGATATATTTTTACCTGTGGTTGAAGAGAAGAATCAGAAGACTACTTGTCATTCTTTGAAAGATGTAGAGATTTTTTGTTCACCTATTTTTTATAAGTATTCAGATGGAGAAGAGCAGATCCATACATCAAATGTTGTTGACTTGAATAGCATCCAGCCGGTGTATGATAGCTATGAATCAGATTTCGATGAGCTTTTTTCTTCGTCCATTAAGGAACAACATTATGTCAAAATCATCCATTTCCTGTTTGCAGATGACATTGAGCATGATGAGTTTAACTTGGATGAATATTTCAGATCTTCTTTTCTATTTGCAGCACCTCATCAACAGAAAACTGGTATCACTTATGGAGAAGATATCAAACAAGAAGTGATTAGTAGTAAAATCATCTCACAACTATATTCAGATTTGCAAATAGTTGAATATGACAGCCACACATCAGAAGCTGAAGTAAAAATTGAGCAACAAGAAAAGGTGTCCTTTGATGGTCATCAATCTACTTTTTTCTGTGATCCAGTGGCCATCTACATGGAGATGATTTTTTCATAAGTTTTTAGTTTTGCATCTTTTGGAATTAAAACTGTCTGGGATTGTAAGTATGTGTTGCAACTTAAAATTCTACTACAAGTCATGAAGTCTTCTCTGAATTTTATTTGCATACAAGAAGATTTTTTAGTCAGCTAGATGTTATCATGGCTTCATTAGAAGCATGATTTCACATGATTAGCCATTTTTTGTTAGTTAGAAGTAGAAATGGATAGAAGAATAAGATCACCATATGAGCATGAAGATTCTTTTCAGTTGGTTAGTTTGCAGCAATAATTTTGTTTTCAGTAGTGTGTTCAAAATTTGAATAAAGATTGCAGAGATCTAATGATAGTATGAATGACTCCACAAGCCCAATGGACTAGGCATAGCATAAATGTGGATGTTTGTAGAGGCAAAAGTTTGCAGGTTGCGTTGCACAGATGCACAGAGGAAAAGGCACAATGGTTTGCTTGTTCTTGATGCCTCACAGGGAGAGCATCATCCCTAGAAGGAGCCAGTGTTACTACTCTGATCTATAAGAGAAAATAAACTTTAATTTGGTGCTATGTTCCAGCGGCACATGTGTTGGATACAGGAAAGAGTTAATATTAGAAAAATGTTAGTTTGTCGTCATGTTTATTTCATCAAAATATTGGCTTGAAGGCAAACTTTCAGAGTTGAGTGCACCTGTAATTAACACACAAACGAGTTAGCAACATAGCACAAGTCAAGCCAAAGCATAGTACTAAGCACCAAGTGAAATCCAAGTCATATGAAGGATAAGCTTGCGGGATGGTGCCCTCTTGTCATATCTCATTGAAAACACATGTAAGAAACCATGTGAGGTGCAGATATTGTTATGGATTTGTCCATTGGTCACCCGTGGATGAAGAAATATAGAGGAAACCACAAATTCAAATTCGGATTATGTGGCATTGTGAGATTTATGCTACAAACCTGGTAAAGGGATTTCAAACTACACTGGAGGATTACCAAGGCTCTAGAAGATCAAATTTGATTTGAAGAAAAAATTTCTGCAAAACTAGTTTCTTAAAAAATTGCAAACGAATCTTGTCAATATATCGCAAGGAGAGATTATTGTCTTTGTAGTTCTCCAAGAGGAATTCTGAACTATTTTTATGGAAGCCTGCTACAACTAAGGATGGAACAATTTTTGGTTAAAGGCAATACCTAGAAAACTCAATGCCAGACAAGATCATATTTTGAGAGAGAAAGCTATTTATCATACACTAAACATGATCAATGTTAATGTGACTTAAAAAGTGTTTGGTTAGGGAGGGTTGTTGCTCTGTCTATGCAAAACCTGAGATTCAAGATGCATTACGACGTCCATCCTTTGACATATTCTCAATGTGTTTCATTAAGATTTGAAGCCAAGCAATATTTTATTGAATTCCCATTGCAAAGTTGGATCATGTATCTTTTGTATCTATTAATCATAAAGGCATTTACCTTTGGTATTGCAGCTTGGTAAGGTTATAGGGTTTTCTAAAAAAAATCTTGTAAATCCAACATAATCATATTCTTCATTAGCAACAATTCAAAGTGATTCATAAACAGGTGGAAGCCATAGATGATGGCATGTTTTCAAACTTAAAGGTCAGCAGTCAAATAGACAGTTGGAATTAGAGATCGAATCCAGTATTCGACGGAGATTTCTTTCTAATTTCTAGGCAACAATTCAACCAGTGCAAAATCAAGTAGTTCTAGATTTATGGGTCAACGTATCAAGTAGAGAAATCAGTGGTTACTCATCAAGATCAAATCCAAACTTGAAGGCAAATAATAAGCATAAGATCAACATTAGTTATAGATTCGATGGAATGAAGGTTATTCCCAGATTTTGTGCATTCCCATCATTATTTAGGAGGGTAATTTCGGGCTTAATTTTTGAACAAACCGTAAAGAATTTCCTGAAACCGTTCAAAACCCACCTCCCAAATGGATGCATTTGCATTCATCTTGGAGGGTTTGAGAAATTTATCAATGGTTCTAGAGAAATATGCGTCTGATTAGGATGAAATTTTCCAGAAATTTCTAGTGACAAAGAATATGGCAGGAAGGGAAAACTTTCATCATTGGAAATGAATCTCCATTTCCTGGAGGTCAAGTCAAGTCCAGATCTCAGAGGATCATCAGAAGAAATCAAATCCAAATTTAGAATGATGTAATTTTATATAAAATCAATTATTGGTAGAAAAAAAAAGGGGCGAATTAAGTTTCTAGAGGCCCGAGAGGGTTCAATAGAGATCATGAATGTAGGACTGAGACTCCCTTTGATGATTGTAAAGAAGGAACTATTTCATTTTTCACTCAATTCTACAACCCTTTTGATGAGCATAATTTCTCCTCTACTCTCATTCTTCCTTTTCTTACTTTAAAAAACATGTTATCTTTGCAATGCATTGAATATATCTTGTTATTTTGATAAGGCAGTGAAGATTTCACTGATTTCTTTCCCATTCCAAGAATTGTTTTTGAGTACCTTATTCTTTGTTTCTGAATGACATTTAGGATCAGGAATATTCCTATGTGAGTGAACATATTGGACACTTTCATATTTCTTTCTTCTTATGGTTTTATCTGCTTTATTAAATTGACTACCATTGACTAAGTGTAATCGGAACTTATTTACAATCAGAGATTGATATTCTCTTTCTTCATTTACTGTTGAAACCTCCAACCTTTTCAAAAACCAATATACATGTATCCATAAAAGCCATTGCAATAATTTGATGATGCCCTAGCTTTTCCTTAGCAGTCAAGTGCAAATTTATTGACTAACAATGCCCTTCTTTCTTGCAATGCTTGCAAGAGAGCTTCTATTCCTTCACTGTTGTTGAATTTACTTTCTTCACATTCCCTTTTCCTTTTCCATCTTTTTTTAAAAATGATTCCCCTCATACACTAGCTCTAGTTTTTCCTGCTTCAATATACGTTGCATGAATAGAAACATCATCAACATTAGTAGGTACAAACATAAACATAGTATTATGAATATAAGAAGGAAAATATCCTATATACTTCATAAGAGTTTCTTGTGTAGTCAATGGAATATCTAACATTGTTGGTTACTTCATCCTTGCTACCATTCTGGGGTTGACCTAGGTTCAAATCTACTATGGTTTCCAACAAAACCCCCTAAAACTATCAGCCCCTCTGGTAAACCAGAAGGAAACGCAGTGCACAGAATGAATTGTGCAATCTCACCCAAGATAGTTCTTATGGGTGGTTGCAACGCTCAGGTGCTTGCATCCTGGGAATGAGTGGGGATCTGGGATTAACGTACGTTATCTTCATTTGTTTATGGGTTTTTCCATCCATATGAATCCTCCAAGGAGGATTGTTATCAATTGCTTGATGTAGTTGTTCACCTCTTTCCCCCTTCCAAAGTGGGGAATCTCCAATAGGTTGAGTATCCATGTGTTTGTTAGACCAGTTGCCCATGGTTTTGGTTGTAGGATGGGGTATCCAAAGGGCCCTATCCCTATGTTTACTAAGTAGACCTGCTGTGCAAATTCGGGAATTTTCCTGTGTCGGCCACATCATGGTCTGAGTACCTTAGTTTCTCCACGCAACCTAGTAGTGTTGGTGTGGTTTGCACTCCTTCTAGAATGGGCGGCAGCATAATTGTTGTGTCTGGTTGCCTGCACGAAGATCGTGCCATAGGCTGTTTTCCCTTCTTCCTTTCCTGTTGACTTGAGGACCCCACCTCCATATGTCTCCTTTCTACATCATGGTCTGGCTGACCAGTGATATCCTCTACCAGACCCTCCTATTTTTGTGCATTTTCTACTCTAGTGGTTTTGGGTATTGTCACCTCCATATGCACAGTAGCTTGGCCATTTACCTACTGGACTACTTCGGTCATAACCATTTCTAGTGGGTTTCCTTTGTTATGCGGGGGATGTCCCTACACGCTGCTAGTCGGGTCGACTTCCATGGTCGATGCAATTAGACCCTACATTTCCTCTACCACTGGCGTAGGGTCTATGGGTGCTTCAAACGATGAAGGAATTGCGTTGACGTCGATGGATTCCTTGGGTTTTCTGGTTTCTTGTCTGGCCTCTGCTGCCTTCCATGGTACCTGGCTACTTCATGTATTCCTTCCTGCTTGGCTCGACGCACCCATCTTTGGTGATGCCATCGTGAGTACTGGATGGTTCCTACCGACTAAGTCTTCACTGGTTCACTCTGTGTCAACTCACTTCTACTCCGCGTGCTCTACTGACTTAACTGTCCTCTTATGGTGTTTCCTCATGTACATCTAAGACATATAAGATAAGCATTCAAAAATCATTCAAAAAGTAGTCATTTTGGAGCAGAAATAACTGCAAGTCTTTGGCAAAGATATTCAAAGGCTTCCTGTGGAAGTGGTTTTGTAAAGATGTCTGCCACTTGTTCTTTTGTGCCCACATACTCAACTCTGATGTTCTTTTCTGCAACATGTTCCCATAGAAAGTGATACTTGATTGGAATGTGCTTCGTCTTGGAGTGTATCATCGGATTTTTGAGATACTGATGGCACTTGTATTATCACAATATATTGGAATGGGGTTATCATACTCAACCTGTATATCTCTCAAAGTTTGTTTCATCCAAAGAACCTGTGTACAACATGTTGCTGCTGCAATATACTCCGCCTCTATTGTAGAGAGAGATATTGATGATTTTTTCTTGCTTAGCCATGATACCAAACACTCACCTAAGTAGAATGTTTCTCCACTGGTGCTTCATCGATCACCAATACAACCTATCCAATATGCATATGTGTAGGCAATAAGTGATAGATATTTTCCTTTTGGATACCATAATCCAAACTCTTTTGTTCCTTTGAGATATCTGAAAATCCTCTTTATTGCTAATACATGTGATTCCTTTGGTGCTTCTTGAAATTGTGCCACCTGTCCAACTGCTTGCATTACATCTGGTCTAGATGTTGTCACATATAGTAGGTTGCCAATCATTGACCTGTATTGTCTCTGATCTATAGACTTCGAATCATCATCTTTGCTCAACTTACAACTGGTTTGCATGGGAGTGATAATTGGTCTGCAATCTTTCATTCCGAACCTCTTTAGCATTTCTCTGATATACTTGGTTTGAGAAATAAAAATTCCTTGGTTGCTTTGACGTATTTGAAGTCCCGGAAAGAAGGATAGTTCTCCAAGTAACGACATTTCAAATTCAGTATGCATGTCTTTTGCAAATTTATGGCTTAACATGTCATCATCACTACCAAAAATAATATGATCAACATAAACTTCAATTAATAAAATATTACCTTGACTTACCTTGATGTAGAGGTTATTGTCTGCACTTCCTTTTTTAAACCCTACCTGCTGCAGATACTTATCCAGTCTGGAGTACCATGCTCTAGGAACCTGTTTTAGACCATACAAGGCCTTCTTTAATTTACGAACATAATATGTTTTCTCTAACAACTAAAATCCTTCTGGTTGTTCAATGTATACTTCTTCTTCAAGTTCCCCATTGCGAAAGGTTGATTTTACATCCATCTGATATACTTTAACATTTTTGGAGCATGCATAAGCTAAAAGTAAATGGATTGCTTCCATTCTCGCAACTGGGGCAAATGTCTCTTCAAATTCGATTCCTTCAATCTTTGCATATCCTTTACATACCAATCTAGCTTTTTTCCTTGTAACGTGTCCATCTTCATTCAATTTATTCCTAAAAACCCATTTTGTGTTGATCACGTTCTTATTCTTTGGTATTGGAACCAATTCCTAAGTGTCATTTTTCTCTATTTGATCCAATTCTTCATCCATGGCCTTATCCCAAAATTCATCCTTACTGGCTTCTTCAAAACAGTTTGGTTCAATTGTAGATAAGAGTGCTAGGTGTGTTTGTTCTGGTGAATGGATTTTTCTTCTAGTCTCAACTCCTACATCTTTGTTTCCAATAATATGATCTGAAGAATGTTTGTTTTCCTTTGCATAGCTCGTAGGGAGTTTTATTAGTGTTGTTTCTAAGAATTACTCTGTTTTGAATGTGAACTGTTGTATGCACTCCCTTTGTCCAAAATATATCTGTCAATTTGGAATCCATTAGCATTGTTCGAGCCATTTCTTGTATTGTCATGTTCTCTCTTTCAACAACTCCATTTTGTTGAGGTGTCCTAGCAACGTAGAATTGCCTTTTTATTCCATGACTTCTACAGTAGTCCATAAATTCCTT